>PVIH01006630.1:67146-109031 GCA_004025045.1 Sigmodon hispidus
CACGCTTATATACTTTACACTGCTTGGCCCATATCTTAAGCACATTACTACCTAGCTCTTTCTTCTTAAATCAACCCATTTCCATGAATCTACCCACCACGTGGCTTGCAGCCCGTGGCTCACCTGAATTCCTACATGCTTCTTCTTCGGGGGACGGATGGCGACTAGTAAACTCCACCCCTCCTTCCTACCTGGCTGCTTCTGATTCTCCACCCACTTCTACGGTGCTCTGCATGGGTCCAAACAGTTTTTATTTATATCGTACAGAGAACATTCCACCACAAAGACTGCAGGGTGCCTTTTTACAGAGAATACAGGAAGGCAAAGTTATTGCCTTGTGCATCCTCCCTACCTATTCCCAACCTACTGGGTTATTATGGCAAGACGGGCCGTTGTTTTGGATTTATTCCAAGATTTCATCAGCCAAGTCCATTGAACATTGTCCTACTGCTGTGGCTAATATTGCCATGATTGGGGTCCAACAATGCTTACAGTATTTCGGGGTCATTCCAGCTACCATTATAGTGCCTTATACCAGTCATCAAATTCAAACATTATGTGCTACGATTGATGACTGGGCCATTTTGCAATGCAGCTTCACTGGACGCATGGATAATCACTACCCCAAACACCCCTTAATAGGATTCTATAAAGAACATCCGGTGATATTCCCCAGGGTAACATCATCCCAGCCCATCGTAAACGCCCAAAATGTGTTTACAGATGGATCTAAAATAGGATGTGGTGTGTACATGATAGATACACAACAGCCTATACAGCATCAGTTTCAACCCGGCGCCCCACAGATGGTAGAGTTAAAGATAGTAATTGAAGTTTTTAAGGCTTGCCCTTTTCCTTTTAATTTGATATGAGACTCTGCTTACATTATTAATGCTCTCAAAGTTTTGGAAGTAGCCGGACCTATTAAGAGTTCCAGTCAGGTCTGCATTTTTTTTTTTGACAATTGTAACATTTAATTTGGCATAGAAAGTCCTGCTTTCATCCTCAGCACATTAGAGCTCACACAGGCCTGCCCGGGCCTCTGAGCAAAGGAAATGATACAGTAGATCAATGGACTTGCCAGGAATGGATGTTTTTAAGTTCTGCAGTGGACAGAGCCAAACCTTTCATAAAACATTTCATGTGAATGCAAAGACGTTACAACAAAAGTTTTCTCTTTTTCAAGCTGATGCCTGAAAAGTGATTTTAGATTACCCCCAATCTGTGGTTTATCAACACCCACACAGTATTGGAGTAAACCCCCGGGGCCTACTCCCCTTAAAGGTCTGGCAAATGGATGTGACACACATCTCTGAATTTGGGCATGTTAAGTATGTGCACATGTCTGTGGACACCTGCTCGGGTGTTATGCATGCCATGCCTTTGACTGGGGAGAAAGCACGTAACATTATTGCCCACTGTTTGGAGGCCTGGGCAGCCTGGGGACAGCCTCAACAACTTAAGACTGACAATGGACCTGCTTACACAGGTCAGCAGTTTGCTTCTTTCTGTCACCAGATGGAGGTACAACTTGTTCATGGCTTGCCCTACGACCCCCAAGGACAAGGCATCATGGAACATGCTCATTGCACATTAAAAAAATGCCTTCAAAAACAAAAAGGGGGAATAGGCCATGGCCATACTCCGAAGGAGAGACTTTCCCTTGCCCTGTTTACCATTAATTTTTTAAATTTGGATGCTCAGAGCCATTCTGCAGTAGACAGGCATCATGAGCCTCATGGTACCACTAAAGGAATGGTAAAATCGAAGGATGTTTTGACAGGGCTCTGGCGTGGGCCCGATCCCGTGCTGACATGGGTACGAGGTTCTGTTTGTTTTTCCTCAGGACCAACAAGATCCAGTGTGGGTACCTGAATGCCTCCCTAGAGGAGCCCAATATGGGGAGGAGCACGACGATGTATGGAGGTAGCAGCCCTCCTACTCATCTTTGTGATGATGCAACCAAGAATGCCAAAACCAAGATGGGGGATCCTGTCCGTGTTTCCGAGACCGATGCCAGTCCGTCATGATGCTAAGTTGTTTCCACAGTTATTTAGTAGTAATAAGAGTCTTGGCATTTCTTATCTTCCCATAGATTTAGAAAGAGCCCCCTTGGGAGAAAATAGATCTTTTAGTTTAGCTGGGACCTTGTGTTTTCAATTTGTCAGAATCGTTCAGATACCTCCCCATGCATTTTGCTGTATAATCAAACTGTGGGATGGTTTGACCTGCCTGTGGACTCTGGTGGGCCCTGTCACTCCACTAATGCCACCTGGGTTTCTGGATGGTAGCCTGCCAAGATGCTGGAGGGAACACCTGTGCATCAGACAAAATGGCCCCCTTACTGCTGGGGAATGAATTGGGGGAAAATCTGGCCCTGGACTGGCTGTCAGTCCCATACCGTGACTTGGGCTACCAGGGCACAATGTTTTTTACCTTTTCCCCTGGCATTAATACAGGATTTAATAATATCTATGCAGGCTTTAATTTTAGTGATCAGAATCCATTTCAGGGGTATATGTGCTACTCAATTTAGCTATGCAATAGCTACCCACATGCCTCGCTGGGTGCCTGTGCCTGTTGATGGTCCTGATGCCATGACTCAGTTTCCATGAGTCATACTGTGCATACTGCTCAGACCATGAATAATCTTTCTGCCAATGTAGCACAAGCCCTGGATGTACAAAAGGGCATTAATGCTCAGCTAAAGGGAGGCTTGAGGGCGGTCAACCAGAGGTTTGACCTGGTCCAAGAGCAAATTGACACCCTCTGGCAGATTGCCCAACTTGGCTGTCAGTGGAAATATGCTGGACTTTGTGTGAATAGTATACAATATGGCAATTTTACCCATGCTGCAAATTTGTCTAAGCAATTGTCCAGTTATCTTTTAGGTAGTTGGATGGGAGAATTTGACAACCTGATGGAGCAGGTGAGGGTGGCTATTGTCGTGGTGAACTCGACCTGGGTGGATGCTGGACTGGCAGAAGGATTGTCTTCATGGATCTCTGATGCCATGAACCATCTTAAGGAATGGGCGGGTATAGGAGCCTTGATGGGCCTTCTGGTATTGCGTCTTCCTTACTGGTCAAGAAGGTCGCAACACTTTATGTCTAAAGTTTACTTATGAGTGAGTACATACACACTATGTATATTTTTCTGGGTCTGTGTTACCTCACTCAGGATGATACTCTCTAGATTCATCCATTCACCTGCAAAGTTCAAGATGTCATTGTTTTTATTGCTGAGAAGTATTCCATTGTGTAAATATACTACCATCCATAAACACTGAGAAGCTTGGTAACAGTAGGAATTTAAGAGAGACATCCAGACTTGCCCCTGAGAAGGGAAAATAGAGAAGTTCTCCTGAGTAAATTGGGACCATATAAGGAAGTGAGCAAGGGGAAGTGGGAAGAGTTCATGAAAGAATGAAATGGTTGAGTAGGAGGAGCAACATAGATGGAGAACAAAAAAAAATAGACATCTTGATAGAGGGAGCCATTGTGGGGTTAAAGAGAAACCTAGTACTAAAGAAACATCCAAAAACTCACAAGATGTCTTTGGCTAGGACTCCAAGCAATTGTGGAGAGAGTGTCTAAACAGGACTTCCCCTCCAATCAAATGAATGACTATCCTAATTGTCATTATAAAACTTTTGACCAGCAATGGATAGTGGCAGAAGTGGAAATCCATAGCTAAGCACTAGGATGAACTCCATGTCCAGCTGAACAGAGCGAGAAAGAGGAGAGAGTATAGGAGCAAAGGGATTAGAATTATGAGGAGACCCACAGAGATGGCTGACCTAAACTATTGGGAGTTCACTGACTCTGAAACCACTGCTAAGGAACTTTCATGGAAAAGAACTAAACCCTCTGAATGTAGACAACAGTCAAAGGGCATAAACAATTTGTTGAGCTTCTTGTAGTAGGATCAGACTATGTCCTATGTATGAACAGATATCTCAGAGCCCGTTACTTACAGAGAAACACCTAACACAGCTTTAATACTGGAGGAGAGGGACTCGGACCTACCTCAAGAGGATGAGCCAGACCGAACTGACTCACCTTGGGATTCCTTGCCCTCCATGGGGAATAGGTGGGGAGATGGTGTATGGAGAGGGAGGTTGAGGAAGAATGGAGAAGAGGGGAGGGAGGGAGAACAGTAGTGGCTATGGGGAAAAACTTTTTAAATAAAAAATACTTAAAAAAATAAAGTGCTGCTTCATTTGGATTTCCTCATGTTTGGTATCTTCTTTAAGAAAAAAGTATATTTTATGATGAGTGCCTATAGGATTCAAAGCAGTAGGCATTTTGGAATGCATAATTTTAAAGCTACATAGTTTGGGATCTGTCTATTATATCCATGAAAGAACACTCTCTTCCAGTGCTTGGATAAATACAACATTTCTTCCTGTCCCTTTAAGCCGTATACTCTAAAATCTCAACACCTTATGGATGTTAAAGAACTATTGTTAATTAAATTTTTTCTCTCCTTGGTACTTTTTTAGAATTCAACTTCCTTTTATAAGCGACCTTTCTGCAACTTACTTTTGATGACATAGCCCAAATCTAGACACAGTACAAGAAATTGGCATAAATATTCACCGTGACTTGGCAAACTATCCTTCTAGGTTGGTGACTCAGGCAGGAGGAATGGGAAATGTACTATCAGTGGCAGAACTATTTCCTGCAATAAGACAAACTAAAATAAAAAGAATAGAGTGTAGGGGCTCATGCATGTTTTCTTTGTTCACCTGGTTAATGACTCAGGATGCTCCTTAGACACCAAAAAATTTAAACTGAATTGTTTTCTTCACTTTTTAAAAAATGAAATTCTTATATTCACATCATATAGACATACTTTAACCAAAAGTATATAATGAGATCCAACCTGATATTTATATGCTGCAATTGACACAGGATAAAGAGATGTGAGGTTTAAGGAATATTTTATTTAAAGTCAGCCTTAAAGAGGTTGTGGGAGTGATTGACAGGTTGTCAGCTGACTCACTGGTGCCTGCAGAGAAATTTGTGTCATTACCCAATTTGAATTCCAATATGGTCCAGAAAGATGCAATGAGGGCTTTGTCCCTTTTCTAGCTCCATTTCTCTACACTGACACTATTACCCCCTGACAATTGTTATTTTCATTAACAAACAAAAATTAATACTTGACACCTACTAGAAACATTCACTGTAAAAGCAAATAAGAGACAAAGCTTGTGTTGGAGATTTACATATTCAGACATGTCTGTGGCCTACATGCAACTATCACATTTGTGTCTACACGAAAGAGCACCATGGATTCAAAGAATGGGCATTCAGAAAGTGGCCATGAGCAGTGTTGACAAATTGTCCTGTTTAGATTCAGCCAATGAGGAACCTGCTGACTTAGAGAAAATAATTACAGTGTATTCCAATCTAAAGAAAATAATATATTTCAGTTGGAAGTTTAAGGAGGTATAATGAAATTATATATAATATTGGAAGAATTTGGGGAAAGTTATCCAGGTTAAATTTATATAAAAGAAGGTGGTTATAAGAAATTCTCTCCCCACTTATACCCTGGCTATCCTGAAAGGGCATGTTATCACTGTGTGTTAGAATACAGCACTTACCAGAGTTTGGCTATGACTGCTAGGACATGAGTTCTTCAGTTAGGGTAATTAATAAACTATTATTATTGTTTGGGTTATATCATGGTATCCATAATAGAGTCCATTTTCTTAGAAGCAAAAATTGATAAACATTCAGCCTATGAATATCTCTGACACAAGTCTTGTCTATCTCTGCTTATTTCTTTAGAATTTGATAGGAGCATTAGGTGTGATGGAATACATCTTTAATCTTTGCCCATGGGAAGCACAAGTTAGGGGAAACTATGTGAGTTTGAGTTCAAGACTGGCCTGATCTGTATAAGGATTTCAAAACAGCATAGTGAGACCCTGTCTTACACAGGGAAAGAAAAGGATTTTAGGCCATTCTTCTACAAAGTCATGCAGAGATAGAAAACATTCCATTTTAGTTGATATATAAATTATGTCGGCTACCAGGCAATTATTTTCATTTTTTTTCTCTTTTCTATTACTTTCTCCAGGTTTTATCATTATAGATAGACTTTTAAAAACTTTTTGGTAGCCAAAGCTTGAAGCCAGCATAGGCTACAGATTGAGAACATTTATCAGAATGATTTTTTAAAACTAATTATAGAGTCACAAGAATTTGCAATAATAGTACAAAGAGCTCACATATACCTTTTATTCAGGTTCTCTCAACTCTGGATTGACATTTATTGTCTTTACTGCTTAATACATTTATTTAAAATATGGTCTCTTGACTCTTTTTTCCCATCATATGCTACAAGGAACATATGGACACATTTTGCAGAGAACAATATGACTATATAAATAATTTTATAAAGTGTATTTATAAAAATCAATTCTTATCATATATTTTTAGTCATTGTATGATCTTAGTTTCTAAAGAGATAGCAATAAATAGAACATATAAATAAAATATAAGAAATATTCTGATAGTTAAAATTTGGAAAATGACTATTGCTCTTGTTTTAATATTTATGTTCTTAAAGTTCATGTTGAAATTTAACAGTCATGTGGGTGCTGGGAAATGAACTTCAGGTCCTCTGGAATAGCAGTCAGTGCTCTCCTTCTGAGAGAGGTCTCCCAATCCCAGTAGGATAAGCAGGGGATGTACTTACTCATTAGTGGATTTTAAGCAAAAACATTCTTTTTTTTCATTGAAAGATGGTGGGTGAATAAAGTGATTTAAAACACACTAATACACAAAACAAAACAAAACAAAACAAAACAAAACATCTGATTTGACTATAGAAGAGTTTCTTAGCAGAAATTTGTGGTGGCCATAGTACATCCATAGGCATTAGCTGTGACCTACTATGATTTCTTTATTTGTAGCTGAGCGTAATCTGGCTTGGAAAACTTTAGATTTTATTTTTTATGTTTCATCTATTTTAGAGAAAAGAGAGGTTTTATTAATGTATGGGTTTTTGTTATCTATTGTGAATATTTTGCTTTTTTATATAATGTTTGATATTTTCTTTTTTCTTATGAATAAAATCTCAATTTTTATCCATGTACCCACTTGTTCAAATTCCCTTCCCTCCCACCCATTCCAGTCACTCTCTCTTCTCCCCATCTCCTTATCTCCTCCCCAGCAAGGGCAAGAGGTCCCAAGGTCCCAAGGTAGCTTACTTCAGCACCCACTCCAGGCAGATCTGCTTTCTTCACCCCAACATCAAGACTGGGTCAGGTGTTCCTCTGGAGGGAATGGACTCCAAGTGCTGGTCCAATGTGCTTCAGATCCCAAACTGTTCATTGGTTGTAGTTTGCAGCTTGGATATGCTTTGCATTTTGTTTAAAGTCCACTAATGAGTGAGTACATCCCCTGCTTATCTTTTTGGGTTTGTGATACCTCTCTCAGGAGGATATTCTCCAAATCCATCCATTTGCCTGCATATTGATTTTCAAAAAACAATAAAAAAAGAAATTTTACTGTCATTGGAATAGTATTAGGAAACGAAATCTACAGGAGGTTATTAGGTCATGAGAGATTTCTGCTAGTAAAAGAGAGTGAGTGAAGCACCCTATCACATATCCTTGACCCCTCCATACTTCTATCATGTGAAGAACACCATTTATACTATTTGGATGATGTAATGTTTAAGGTGCAATCTTGGAAGCTTTTCGGACATCAAATATGTTGATGTCATTTTCTGTGTTTTATATATTATCTAGCCCCTGGATCTATGTCACAGCATAAAATAGATTCAGATAAAAGTATTCAACGAAAACAATATATTGAGTTGCTTACATGTCATTGTAGCCATTATCATTTTGCTGAAATGATTTTTTGAAACTTGGGAAGATATAAACTCTTAAGTAAACTCACCTAGATGGAGTAGATGGCAGAAAATAATCAAACTTAGAGCTGAAATCAATACAACTGATAGAAAAAGAACAATACAAAGAATCAGTGAATCAAAGAGTTGGTTCTTTGAGAAAGTCAACAAGATAGATAAACTCTTGTGCAAACTAACCAAAAAAGCAGAGAGAGAGTATTCAAATCAACAAAATCAGAAATAAAAAGGGGGACATAACAACAGACCCACAGGAAATTCAGAGAATTATCAGGTCATACTGAAAATTTGTACTCCACAAAATGGAAAACTTAGAAGAAATGGACAATTTTCTTGACAGGTACAACTTAACAAAATTAAATCAAGATCAGATTAAATACCTAGACAGACCTATAACTAACTTAAAAGGAAATTGAAGCTGTCAGTAAAAGTCTCCCAAGTAAAAGCCCAGGTACAGATGGTTTCAGTACAGAATTCTACCAGACATTCAAAGAAAAACTGATACCAATGCTCATCAAACTGTTTCATAGAATAGAAACTGAAGGAATATTGCCAAACTCTTTTTGTGAGGCCAATATAATCCTAATATCCAAGCCACTCAAAGACACAACAAAGAAAGAGAATTACAGACCAATTTCCTTCATGAATATGGCAGCAAAAATTCTCAACAAAATCCTGGCAAACTGTATACAACAAAATATAAAAAATATCATCTACCAGGATCAAGTAGGCTTTATCCCAGAAATGCAGGAATGGTTCAACATATGGAAAACTGTAAACATTATTCATCATATAAACACACTGAAAGAGAAAAACCACATAATTATATCCTTAGATGCTGAAAAAGTCTTTGACAAAATCCAATACTCTTTTATGATAAAAGTCCTGGAGAGATCAGGAATAAAGGGAAAATATCTAAATATAATAAAGGTGATTTACAAGAAGCCAACAGCCAACATCAAACTAAGTGGAGAAATACTTAAACCAAGAAATACTTCACTTCCACTACAACCAGGAAGGAGACAAGGCTATTCCCTTTCCCCTTATCTATTCAATATAGTTCTCAAAGTTTTACAAAAGCAATAAGCAGACAAAACAAGATTAAGAGGACACAAATTGGGAGAGAAGAAGTGAAACTATCTCTATTTGCAGATGACATGATTGTATACATATGTGACCCACAAAATCCTACCAGGGAACTTCTACAGCTGATAAACACCTTCAGCAATATAAAAGGATACAAGATTAACTCAAAGAAATCAGTAGCTCTCATATACTTTAAAGATAAAAGGACTGAAAAAGTAATAAGGGAAACATCACCCTTATAATAGTTGCTAATACTTTGGAGTAACCATAACCAAGGAGGTAACAGATCTGTTTGACAAAAACTTTAAAATCACTGAAGAAAGAAATTGAAGAGGATATCAGAAGATGGAAAGATCTCCCATGTTCCTGGATAGGTAGGATCAAAATAGAAAAAAATGGCTATCTTACTGAAAGCAATCTACAGAGTCAATGCATTTCCCATCAAAATCTCAACACATTTTTTTTTACAGAAATTGAAAGAATACTCAATTTCATTTGGAATAACAGGAAAGCCAGGATTATCAAACAATTTTGCTCAACAAAAGAACCTCAGGAGGCATCACTATCCCATGCTTCAAATTATACTATAGAGCTACAGCAATAAAATAAGCCTTGTCCTGGCATAAAAACAGACTTCTGGATCAATGGAATAGAATTGAGGATCCCGACATAAACCCAAAAACCTACGAATACCTCTTGTTTGACAAAGTGGCCCATAATATTCAATGGAAAAAAGATAGTATCTTTAACAAATGGTGTTGGCATAGCTTGATGGTAGTGCGTACAAAAATGCAAATGAATCCAAACAAATAGTCACTGCACTAAACTCAAATCCAAGTGTATCACAGACCTCAACATAAACCCAGGCACACTGAACTTGATAGAAAAGAAAGTGGGAAATGTCCTCCAATGCATTGGCACAGGTGACCACTTCCTAATTATAACACCAGTGGCACAGACACTAAAATCAACAATCAATAAGTGGGACCTTCTTAAACTGAGAAGCTTCTGTAACGTCAAAGACACAGTCATTAAGACAAAATGACAGCCTACAGAATGGGAAGATTTTCACCAACCCTACAATTGACAGAGGACTGATTTCTAAAATATATAGAGAACTCAAGAAACTAGAGCCCAAAGCCTCAAATAACCCAATTAAAATGGGGTTCAGAATTTAAAAAGTTAATTTTCAGCAGAAGAATTACAAATGGCTGAAAGGCACTTGAAAAAGTGCTCTACATTTTTAGCTATCAGAGAAATGCAAATCGAAACAATTTGCACCTTACACCTGTCAGAATGGCTAAGATTACAGACACAAATGGCAGCCTATATGGTAGAGGTTGCAGAGCAAGTGGATTAGTCCTCCATTGTTAGTGGGAGTGTAAACTTGTTCTGCCACTCTGGAATGCAGTATGGCAATTTCTCAGATAACTTGGAATAATTCTCCCTTTGGTTCCAGCAATACCACTATTGGGCATTTATCCTAAAGAAGCACATTCACACCCAAAGCATTAGCTCAACTATGTTAATAGCAGCATTATTTGTAATGGCAAGAACTTGGAAATAACCAAGATGTTCCTCAAATGATGAATGGATTAACAAAGTGTGGTAATCTACACAATGGTAATCTACTCAGCGGTAAGACAAAATGGTATCCTAAAATTCGCAGCAAATTGATGGATCTGGAGAATATCCTCCAGAGCGAGGTATCACAAACCCAGAAAGATAAGCAGGGGATATACTCACTCATTAGTGGACTATAAATAAAACACAAAGCACACCCAAGCTTCAAATCTCAACCTCTGTACAGCTTGGGACCTGATGCACCTTGGACTGCCAATTTGGAGCCAATTCCCACCAGAGGAACACGTGACCCAGTATTGATATTAGGATGAGGAAATCGTAGTTGCCCGGAATGTATGCTGAACTAAGCCATTTTGGGACCTTTGGACGTGCTGCCCTTGTACAGTAGGAGATAAGGAGATGGGTAGTAGAGTGACTGGGAGGGGTGGAGGGGGAAGCGAGTTTGAACAACAGGATACATGGATTAAAAAATTAGACTTTATTGAAAAAAAGAGAAATATTTAATCCTGTTTTTTCTCTCCCTGAACTTCTCCCAGATCTTTTCTCACCTTCTTATCTATAAAACATTGTGTTCTTTCTCTCATAAAAACACAAAAGTGAAAATCAAAACAAACTGAAAAAAAGATTAGTGAGAAAAAAATATCCAAAGAATAGAAAATGAAACAAAAAGACTACACACACACGCACAGGCACATATACAGAGAGAGAGAGAGAGACAGACAGACAGACAGAGAGAGAGAGAGAGAGAGAGAGAGAGAGAGAGAGAGAGAGAGAGAGACAGACAGACAGACAGAGACAGGAGAGAGAGGGAGAGAAAGAGAGGGAGCGAGGGAGGGAGAGAGGGAGAAACAATAAAAATAAAAATGGTAGTCAGTTTTTTCTATCTTGCCTGTTCCTACATCTGTTCAATTCCACATAATTATACAGAGACTTATATTACTTACAAACTGTTTGGCCAATGGCTCAAGCTTATTACTTGCTACTCTTACATTTAAATTCACCCATAATTCTATTTGTTTAGCCACATTGCTTGCCACCTTTTCTCAATGCCGAATTTTCATCTTGCGTTCTCTTCATCTGTCTGACTTATCTTCTCTCTAGAATTTTTTTAGTCTTGTCATCCTGTCTATGCTTCCTGCCTGCTTACTGGCCAATCAGCATTTGTTAAATCAATACCAGTGACAAATCTTTACAGGGTACAAGCCCATTATCCCACACTGAATCATCTCTTCAGAGCCAATGTTTTGAAAGATGACTAGTTTTAAGTTTTCTAGGCATTATATTGTGGGCTTACAATTCTTCAGTATGGGGGGGTCTTACCCCTAACAAAGAAAATATTTGGAATTGATACACTTTGGCTAAGGGAAAAACATTTTTTATCCAATAGAATATCATTGCATTTTTCACCTACACTCCAGGGCATTCCATATGTCCTGGAGTAGTTGCTCAAAACAAGTGAGCTCCAGGGTTTTTTATTTGTTTGGATTGTGTGTGTATGTCTCTCTGTGTGTGTGTGTGTGTGTGTGTGTGTGTGTGTGTGTGTGTGATATTCTGTGTCTGTGCATGTGCACACTTTTGTTATTTATTTCATTTTGATTTTTTGTCTCACTTGTCTTTGTTTTGACTTTTGTTTTTGTGGTTTGACTGTTTTATTTTTTCTTTTTGAGAGAAAGAGAATATAACATTGGGTGGGTAGGAATGTAGGGAGGATCTGGAAAGATTTGGGGAGAATGGAAAAGCATGATTAAAATATATTGTATTAATAATGTTAAATATTTTACTGTAAGATTAAAATGAGTAGAATTCAGAAACTGTACATAATAACTTTATGTTCTGACCAAAAACCAAGCCTGTATAATCATTTCTTTCACTTTAGCTATTATAGTTTCATTCATATAGCCTAGTAATAGTCACATTGATTGGTTGTTTGCTATAAAGTTACTGAATCAGAGCTACAGTTGCCAGCTTTATTCCTGAGAGTAATGGAGAAGATGAATGTGTATTCACTACATGGTTGTAAATTTCCCAGGTGCATTTAAAATATCAACTGATGTACTAAGGATTTCAAGACAAGTTTATAATAACTGGTTACTGAAGTTGTTACTACTTTAGTACACTGTGTAAAAGTGTTATATATAGTGTACTAGCAAATTACATGTACTTGATTTCATATACTAGATACAATATTACTTACTGTAGTCATGACCCTGGGAAAGTAATCTTAGTGTGAGCTAAATTTCACATTTTTTTCATTATTATGAGTAGAAGCTTTATTTATGAAACAGGTTTTGTGATAGTGTGTGTTGCTTTACATTCTTGGTAAGTAGTAGATGAGAAAAATGATGGATATGCTACTACTATTATTAGTAGTAAAAATTATATCACAAAACTCTCTGTGCCTTAAATTGAATCCCATTATCAATTAAATTATATTAAATTATATTATGTAAAGGTGAAAGCCAGGTCATTTTATTTTACAGGAAAGTTTGGGAACTAAAAACCTGAACTAAGAAATATTTGTTGTTGGCATCAAAACAAATTTATTGTTGTCATATTAGAGGATTTCATGCCTAATTGACTTGGCAGGTGGATTACTAGTGTCTGTAATATCTTTTCTCAATTCCAGAATATCAAATTTTTGAAAGATAAGTTCTACCTTGTGAAAATAGTGAGTACATTTTTATCGTCAAGTGAAACAAATACATGTGTGTGTTTAGCCCCATAATAGAATATTTTAAAATTGTTTTGATATGTATTCCATATTAGCATGTCAAACATTAGTTCCTACCACTGTCATAAATTTAACACAGCATTTCAATCTTTCTTGTCCTCATATACTACATTGGAACATAGTTTTTAAAATAATTTTATATGGTCTTCTTAAAATGTAGTACCTTGAAATAAAGTCAATGTTTTATTGTTTCATAATCCCATTCAATTGTGATTGAAATGTTAGTGTGTAACCATAATCATTTTAATTTTGTTAGCCATGCATCATTATTTATTTGTGTCAAGTCTTATATTCAAAGAAAGTGGTGAGGTCTTTTCACGTACACTGATATTATTCCAGGTCTTCTGTATCACGCTCAATTTTTAAGTCTAATTACAGCAATTTACATCTATTCATTTTAAATATACTTGTTCATTGTGTTATCTAGTTGAAAGTTTTTGAAGAGTAATTTTGTCATTCTGATTTGGTAACTAATTTTTCAAACAAAAATGTAACGTAATTAGAGTAAACCATCATAGATGGTGATTATAGGATTCTGAAAAAGACAAAATCATTTCTTTTTGTTCCTTTGTTTTTAAATAAAGTTTACTCTTTCTATATTATCTTTGGGCTTCAAATTGTTAGCATTCTTTATAGTTTGGAACTACAATAAGAAAGAATATGTGCTGGCATAGGTTCAATACTTTAAATAGACTAAGAGACAGAATTCTACTTAATCATTCTACTTCTTTTTTATTTAGACAGGAGGTAAAAATCTATAACAAGTGTTCTGACCAAGGTTGGCACAGTGGGGCATAGTTATCCAATTGAGAAACACCACATTCATCCTTGATGTACAGTGAAGGCTTTCTGAATCATACAAATTTGAACAGCAGGTAGGTTAACATTCAAGTGAAGAAGTAGAGGAGACAGGAAATGGCAAGGTAATATATTTATGATTTGTAGGAAGTCTTTACCATATTCTTCACCGAAAGCAGCAATGTTGGTAAAATACATCACCACTGAAAACTCAATAGGCTTGGAAGACATACTAACAGGAAGGAATAATTACGTAGAAGAAATGGACATGCTTCCATCCATGCTAGCTTATAATGTCTCATAATGCATTTTTATATATTATGACATCTCTATTCATAAAAACTCCAAATATTCATCAATTGTTGAAACAGTAAATAAATGCTAATATATTCACTTTATTCAATACTTTTTGAGACAGACTCTTGCTATATAATCTGAAAAGGCCTTAATATTGTGAGCCTCTTCATTATTCTATTTCTTGGATTTAGGTGTGACTCAAAACTGGTGTCTAAATTTTTTTTAATGATTAAAAGATATATCTGGAAATATATGATGTGAGAAATAGCAAACAAAATGATACAACAATTAGACATAGTGATGTAAATGTAATTTTTATTTGGTTGGTAAACAAATGCAATAAAATCCTTTGGTAAATATGAAGAAGTGTATATTCAATTCAGGATAGCCTTGGAAAAAAATCTCTTGCAAATATATATATATATATATATATATATATATATATATATATATATATATGGAATGATGCTTATTGTAACAGATAGAAATTAGAAATTGTTTAAAATTTCCTTTAACAGAATTAAATGAATAATGAATGTTGAGGAACTAATTAAATTATTTCTGGAATGGAAGTAAAAAATATTCTCGCTAAAAGAAGCTAGTTGTTGGGTTACATAAATTACTATCACTGTATATATCTTTCAAGCACAAAAAAATGTTAGAACTAATTTTATGGGCATAAGAATATAAAATAAATATATAAGCATTTGTACAAGTAATAAACCTAGAATTTGTATAAATGTTTGTATTTTCTATCCTGTGAGAAATGGTATAAAGGAACTGAAACATTAAGGAGAAAATGTTTGCCAGATTTTGTCTTCACAAGCATTTGTTCCATTATCTTCTATAATCTAATTTAACGTTTTCATAATTAAAAAGGGGAAGGATGAAATTATAATTAGACTTGCTTCCCAAAAGAGTATATGACACTTGAAAATGATAAGCTATGTATGCAGAAAGGCACATTTACATGTTATGGTGTTCTTAGAACTGTGAAAGGAGGACAAAATTCAAATACAGAGAAGTGGTTTGACAGATAACAGTAAATGGTAACATTAAAATCTCTGTTACCAAGACTATTCCCCCAAATCAGAAAATCTATATTTTCTTAATTTATACCCAAGCAGAGTAATATGGCTGTATACTGGGAGAACCATGGTCAGACATTTATGTAGGAAAATCATATTGCACAGTCATGACTTACTAGGTAGTAGATTTGATTTTATATACTGCAAGCTATGTGAAAGACCTAGATTTTTTTTCATTTTTCTGACAGGCAGGGTGAAATGTCCATCTGCTTTACTGGATTTATTATGATCAGTTCAGTTAAAAAGATGGTTTATTCTACCACAACCACGGAGAGATCATTTATTGTATTAAAGAGATTTGTATTTTGACAATGATTGAGCCAAATTGACAATCACAGTTTTCTGTCTTCATAGTATGAATTAGAGCTGTCAAAAAATTACTATGTAAATACTGAGAAAGGATACCTAATTTTACATTTAAGAAGATGTGGATGGCTGTTTCGGGGATAGTGGGACCATGTAATTTGTTCTAAATAATGCTAAGATTTTTTTCTATCCTCAAAATAGAAAAAAATGAGTCAGTGCAATTTATAGTTCTGTTTTTCATTTTGAACATACTTTTTATGAAAACAACTATTCAATTTTTTGTGTTGCTACAATCCATTTCTTTCTGCTTAAGAAAGTATAGTGTTTTTCACTTCTTTAATTTTCTCTTTAAGAGCATCTATCATCTTCATAAAGTTATTCTTAAGATTGTTTTTCCTCTGCTTTTTCTATACTGGAATGTTCTATAGAGAGAGCCATTGTGGGGTTAAGGAGAAACCTGGTGTTACAGAAATATCCAAGAACTCACAAAGATGACCCCAGCTAAGATTCAAAGCAATATTGGAGAGGGTACCTAAACTGGCTTTTCCTTATAATCAAACTGATGACCACCCTAACTGTCATAATAGAGCCTTCATCCATAAACTTATGGAAACAAATGCAGAAATCCACAGCTAAGGACTAGACCAAGCTTCCAGTGTAGTTAAAGGGAAGGGGTCAGGATCATGATAGGAAAACCTACAGAGACAACTGACCGGACCTATTGAGAGCTCACTGATTCTGAACTGTCAGCTGGGGAACCTACATGGGACTGAACTAGGCCCTCTGAATGTGGATGACAGCTACAAGGAGTGGGCATTTTATGGGGCCTCTGGCAGTTGGACCATAATTTATTTCTAGTACATGAACTGGCTTCTTGGAGCTCATTCCCTACAGAGGAACACCTTGCTCAGCCTTGATATCAGGAAAAGGGCTTGGTCCTACCTTACCTTGAAATAACAGACTGCATTAACTCAACCTGGGAGTCCTTACCTTCTCTGAGAAATGGATGAGGGAATGGGGTTGGGAAAGTAGGGGAATAACT
Source organism: Sigmodon hispidus (assembly GCA_004025045.1). Taxonomy (NCBI): domain Eukaryota; kingdom Metazoa; phylum Chordata; class Mammalia; order Rodentia; family Cricetidae; genus Sigmodon; species Sigmodon hispidus. The sequence goes on from PVIH01006630.1 coordinate 83,972, forward strand.
GGGAAGAAGGGAGGTATGGAGGGGGAAGAGTGATGAGTATATTAAAAACTTTAAGAAAATCAAAAGAAAATATATTGTATTGTAACCATGTCATTTCTAGTACCAACTATCAGAAATAGGGATACTTTATGTAAATACAATAAATTTAATATGGACTGCTTAAGAACATGCTTCTGAAGCAAGTATGTAATATTAATGGTCATAGAACATTTAACAATTTTAGAATTGCAAGTTCTGTGTAGAATTTCAAGTACCTGTAATATGTCCAGTGGAGAACTAAGTAGTATGATATTTTCCAAAATATAGCATTCTTTTACTTATGAAGAAACAGAAATCATAAAATTAATTAATTGTCCCAGGTCCCAGAGCCATTAAGTAATATGTATAAACAAGGATTTAGATATAAGAAATTTGTGGTGTTAAATATTTTCAAGTATCAGTTACTGTTTAAAACAACAACAACAAAAATAAAAGAACAGATTTGAAACTGAGTAGTGATAGATGCCAGTCTATCTTTCCCTTCTTTGGGGGCTAACTTCTTTCACATTTACCACCCTTTCTATGTGACAGTCAAGTTATTAAATGGTAGCAAAGTTCAAGTGAATTTCTATTATCACTGTGCTGTTTGTTGGTGTTCTTTGGCTTTAGAAAGCAAAGCAGACTCTACAAAGGTGTATATGAATCAAGGCTTTGTCAGTTTTTTCTTATTGCTCCACAGACTTATCATCTTAAAGTTGCTTACTGTTGGCTTACAATTGTTTTATCAGTACAGGGTTTCCAAAGCTGCAATTTTAGTGGTTTTGCTCCTGCTTTTCAGCTGGCTTTCTTCTCCACATCCTTCCTTTTAGTTAATTATGTGTGACTGAACATTGAATTCTCTAGAGAGATATCACTGTTTAAAGTAATCCCTTGGTTTATCATTTTTGTCAAGATAGAATATAGTAATGAGAATAATCACTCCCAAATTGATGTTTTTGAAATTTGGGTGTTTCCTATATTCTTGTCTTAAAGCAACTCCATCTGGATTTAGTGTTGAAGACCCAGCTGCCAAGCATAGAAAAGACAAAGGCAAGCTAGAAATGGAGGTAGATGCATTGGGTTTGAACATTGCCAGCAGGAAAAAGCTGCTCAAGTCAGCACTGCCTCTAGTCACATTCCTGAAGGACAAGTTTCTTATGCAACAGCTGAGGAGAGAAAGCATTTTACTGACTCTTGGAGTGAATGTGAAACCAGGTCCCTCAAAAGGCAAAGTTTAAATTTGAATATTAAATACCCTTGACTGAGATGCCATTTGCTTCCTGGAACTGTAAAATATGTAAGCATGAATATTCTGCATAGAACATGAAAGGAAATAGCATTTTCCATCATTATTCTATCCAAAGTACTGTATTCAGCCAATTTTGGAAGCAAGTTTTTAAAATCAATCTAATTATAGGGGAAGGTATGACCATGACATAAGGTCATGGTCTACCAAGTGACAAAGCTAAATTATCAGGCATGTTCAGTCTGTGTCCTGTGGCTCAAATATGTCCAAAGATAGCTATGAATGTGGTCTGGTACATCTGTAGAAAATAATACATTGTATTGTCAAAATGTTGGACATCCCTTCAAGAAAGTCTGATATTGCACAATATGAATACTAGTAGCCAACAGTTATTAAGAGTTTACCATAATAGAGAATAATGACATTTTAAAAGAGATTTTAAAACATGATGTACTTATGACTGACAACTCAACTCAACCAATGAAACATAAGTAATGGCTGAAAATTCTTCCACCTTAATAAAGATAAAAACTAAAATCAATTTAGCACCTACTAAAGGCCATGCTCTGGATAAAGTATTTTACATTCATTATTTCATTCAACCCTTACAGCTATACTTTGAAGGGGCTAAAGTCTAGGGGGAAAAGCAGACAATAATCAAATAATCTCATAAATAAATTAAAATTGCAACTGTGATAAGTCTTAAAAGTAGCTATATGAATGTATAATTAAGGAGATTTCTCTAGTCATGAAGATCAAGAAAGGCTCTCCTGAGGGAGGGAATAGGAGTGGGGAAATGCCTGCAAAGCTTAAAGAGAAAGAAGTATAGGGCCTTGGGAAACTGAATCCAGGCCAGTGTGAAATGGAAAGCAAACTAAACATAGGCTGTCCTGAATATGTGAAAGTTGGCAAGCTAAGAAAAGGTAGGATTCTATGGTAGATATAGAAGGCTATCAGAGCATAATAAATAGGAACACTATATGAAGGGATTATGAACTATTCAGTATTGAGGTGGTTACTCTGATTGATTGAAAAACATGAGATGTGATCTACTTCTTTGTATACATGCATGAATTTTTCAAAAACAAAATTGTAAATGAAAAGAACAATGGAAGAGAATAGATGAAATGACACACATTAGTTAATAGTTATATGGACAAAACATGTTTGTGGTATCTTGAACCAAGTACCTCCAGTGGATCTGAAATGAATCAGGTCAGTTTAAAAACCTTTTAAGTCTCTATATGGAACCAGTATTGGTGACAGATGATATTCTGGGATTATGCTACTAATTATCCTGCTATGGAATTAATTTGGTCAGTCAAAATTCATACAGTGATACTTTAACTGCTAGTTAGATTTAATTATTAAATCACCTTATTAAAAAAGGTGATTAATTTTCAACAAGGTCACATCCTAAGGCTCTAATACAGTAGTCAAGATATGCTTGGAATAAAAAGGAAAAGGATTGAGACTTGTCTCAGTGGATAAAGTGCTATCGTGCAAGCAGGAAGACCTGAGTTTCAATCTCTAGTGCCTAACTAAAGCCAGATATGATTGTATCTGTTACTCTAGTACTCTTACAGTAAGAGAGCAGGTGGAGACAAATGAATCCTAAGAATCTTACAGGGTACTTATTCTGTTAAATGCAATTGTGACAAGAATTTCTGTCTCAAACAAAGTAGGTAAGAACTATTGTAGGATTAAGTTTCTGGTCTTTCTTTTTCAACCTAGCCCTGAGGTTCAACCCACTGTCCCACATAAACACACAGATGCTAGTATTAATTTTATGCTAATTGACCTAGGGCCAAGACATATAACTCACTAACTCTTTACTCTTAAACTAACTAATGATTCTTATCTTCTTCAACCATGTGGCTAGGTAACTTTTCTCAGAGCAACATTTCAGCTTCTTTTCTGTGTCTGCTGGCATCTTATCATAGTGTTTCCATAGTGTCTCTCTGGCTTCTTTGCTCCTCTTTTCCTGTTTTTAGAGTTTTCTAAGTCTGGCAGTCCCACCCACACTTCCTGTCTGCCTTCAGCCAGTCAGTGTTATTATTAAACCAGTAGGGAAGACAATAATTTAATGGAACAGAACACAATCCCACTACAAACTATACCTGAAGATGTTTTCTGGATGTATCATGCATATGCCCATATTCACAAATATATACCCATAAATCTACACTCATGTACATGTGCTATGTATCACATAGATAAAAATAAAAAGTATTAAGCATGCTGGAAGAAAAAAGCCATGTTTAAAACATGTTTAAAATGTGCAGACTTTCATTTTATTTATGTGTTTCCTACTTGGTGATTTTATATCACACACCCCATCAAACTCAGTTATCAGACCTCTCAGATTCATAGGCACTCTTATGATCTCCCCATTTACAGAAATGCCCAGACTTTCATAACTGATAAAACTAAATTTCCTATGACTTAAACAATGTAGCCTATAGTATTTTATCATTGCTGAAGCTAATACACATTCTGAATTTTCATGTTTGAACAACTGATTAGCTATGATGGTGGCAGAAATAAAGAGTAAACATATCTAAAAAAAGGTGTAGATTCACAGCAAAAGATGAAGAAATGTAGAATAATTTACAGTAACTCCTAAAAGTTCAAAAAGCAAAGTCTGGATGATTCTGAACCCTAAGATTTTAATCAGTATTTTAAGATAGAGTAATAGGACATAAAATTAGAGTCTACAATAGGCATTGGAATAAAATTATACTTTTCTTATTTTTTATTATGAATAAAGTCATATTTTTATCCATGTATCCCCTTGTTCAAACTCCCTTTCCTCTCCCACCCATCCCAGTCACTCTCTCTTCTCCCCATAACTTTATCTCCTCCCCAGAAAGGGCAGGTTGTTTCAAGGTCCCAAGGTCCCAATGTGGCTTAGTTCAGCATCCACTTCAGGCAGATCTGCTTTCCTCACCCCAACATCAAGACTGGGGCAGGTGTTCCTCTGGAGAGAATGGGCTCCAAGGTGCTGATCCAAGGTGTTTCAGATCCCAAGCTGTTCAGTGCTTGTGGTTTGCAGCTTGGACGTGCTTTGCTTTTTGCTTTTTGTTTAAAGTCCACTAATGAGTGAGTACATGTCCTGTTTATCTTTCTGGGTTTGTGGTAATACCTCGCTCAATAGGATAATCTCTAGTTCCACCCGTTTGCCTGTGAATTTTAGAATATAATTTTTTATTACTGCTGAGTAGTACCCCATTGTATAGATATACCACAGTTTGTTAATCCATTCTTCAGTTGGGGGCATCTTGATTATTTCCAGGTTCTTGCTATTACCCAAAAATGCTATGAACATAGTTGAGCTAATGCCTTTGGAGTACGAATGTGCATCTTTAGGGTATATGCCCAGTAGTGGTATTGCTGGATTTTTGGGGAGACTGATTCTCAATTTTCTGAAAAACTGCCATACTGCATTCCATACATTTTCAAAAGCAAGTTCCATCCCACCACAGAACATGACTGCCTCAGAGACATGCTGAATGGGAAGAACATCTTAGGGCTGGGTAAACAGGCTCACCTTCCAGTATGTATTTGTATAACACTGTTAAAAATCATGTTATTGGTCTTACATGCAGCAGAATTATAGACCTATCTAGTGAACATACCCACCTCAGCTTCCTACTTTTGGGTACTAGGTCAGAACAGAATAATTATGTAACATAATAAAAAAAAGCAAGTTCCAAGCTCAATTACATAATGTAAAAGAAAAATAATCTGGACACATAAACCATATCCTTTGTTATTACTGTCCTAAAAGCCAAAACCTGAATTTTTCTGGCTTCAGACACATATATCAGAATCAAATGACTCTATTCCATAGAGGAGTTGAGGATCTGCTTTGTCATTGCTTAAGAGTCTTCATATTGTGGCTAGTCAATGCTAACATATTTACAACCTGTGAAGTTTTTCTAAGCTCTAAAGGCTATGCTCCAAAGATATGTCCCTCCAAGTATAGGAACAAGACTGAATCCAAAATTCAAACAAGAAACAATGGAGACATACTTTTTAACCTATTTCTCTGCACTGTCTTTCCTTCTCTCTCTACCTCCTTCCCTTATTTCTTTCTTATTCCAATATTAAAAAGAAAGAATGTGGGAAAAATAATTGAGATGACATGAAAAGATTCCTAGATTACTTAATAAGGCAAATGAATACTATCATATTCTATCAAAAGTTTATGAAAGATTATTTTAATATTTTGTACTTTTATCAAAACATATTTTTGTTGTCGCCATTAAATTAACAAAAAGTATTGACTTTATACTTAATGATCTAGTAATATTTTGAATTTTAATTCATCATGAATAAAACAGGGTTTTTTTTCAATGCTTAGGTATATAAAAAAAAAACTAACTTCACTTTTATTAAGCAATGAGGAGGAAAGAGAGAAAACCCTAAACAGATCTTTCTTGAGGGAAGTGATTTATCCATGATGGCCTTGTACTTAAACAAACTTGGTCACCAGTTGTCACTTGATCATTCCCTAAATTTTAATTTCTTCGTAACTCAAACACTCAGAGCCATGTTTAAGTAAGTCCTTTGTGTTTTTACTTAGCAAATAGTTTAGTATGTTGTCATTATTATTCGACCCTTAGGGATCTTCAACTTCATTCCAAAGCTTTGGTTTTTGCTCCATATGGAATTGACTTTTTTTTCTTAATAACGTCATTTTTCTCTTTCAGTCTTTCTATCTTGGCTGTTAGGATTGCCTGTCATCTCTGAATTCTTATTGATCTTCTTATTTCTAGGTACCTGTCTTTAGCATTGTCCAAATCTAGTGGAATATAGGTTTGAACCATTTTGTGGGGCATCATAAATCATTTTTATCTTGACATTCATTTTTAAAAGAAACAGACACAGAGTTGACATTTAAACTAACTGCAATGTTAACTTTCCTCAACTATTAGGCTTTCAAAGGGAGATTGTTTGACACTGTGATGTCTTACTTTAAATCTTTCTACTCTGGGACATGTAATTCTCAATCTAATTCCTATACATTAAAAACTGTATTTCCTGGACTACTCCAAATAATAATTATACCAAAGACTATGCTGCTGCATTTATTGCCTGGACTTACCTACCACAAGATGATGAAAGCTAATTAGTACCATTGCCTTTGTTAATAGAGAGAGGTAATGAGAATATTCCCAATTCTGTTGCTCAGGATATGTAGCTACATTTTTGTGTATTTACTGTCTTGACTTAAATGAACTAAATGACTTTAGTGGCATCAGGCACATAAGTAGAGATTTTACTTATTTACTTACTTATAAAATCACCTCTATCCCTGTCTGAAATTTTTTGCCTCACTAAGTAGAGAAGTATGTGAAATATCTGATCATATCATTTTTAAGAAGAGAGACATAGAATATTATTACTCTATTGTTGTTACCATCTTTCAATAAAAGAGGACTCAGTCAAGGTTGTACTATATTACATGGATGGAAGATTAACTGAGAGATCTCTGGTAGAAAATAAGAAGTCACAAAAAATGATTATCATCCTATCTGCCATATTCATTTTTCACAAAATTTGTGGACAATAATTAACAGTCATGACATCCTTTTCTACTGAGGAGAGAAAAAGTATCAGAATTCTGTTTAACATCCCAAACCAGGAAGAAGTATGAATAGGACAAAGTGAATCTTGAGATAAGACCAACTAATTTTTTCCTCTTTTATAGAAAATAGATCCTTTTCTTCCACTATATATACTGATCACATTTTCCAATTTCTCTGCTCATCAGAGTTCCTCCCCATATTCCCTCCCATTTTGATTCACTCCTTTTCTGTTTCTCATTGGAAAAGAATAGGTTTCAAAGAGATAATAAACATTACAAGATGAAATATAATAAGATAAAACAAAAATAATCACATCCAGTTTCTAGAAGGCAACTCAACAGAAGACAGTCCTAAGAGAAATCAAAGAACCAGACATCCCCTTTGTTCACATGTTCAGAAGTCCTATGGAAATACTAAACTTAAAGCTATAATATATATGAACAGGACCTGATACTGACCTATGTAAGCCCCATGCTTGCTCTTTCAGTCTCTTGGAGTTCACATTGTTTAGCTGATTCAGAGTGCCTTATTGTACATTCTCTCCTGTGACGATATAGTGTATATTTAATAAAATGAGTCTGGAATATTAGAGGACAGAATCACCCACAGTCAATCCACAACAGTCAGAAAGTGATGACCCACACCTTTAATCTTACACTCCCTCAGCCTCCTCTTCTAGAGGGTTTCATGAGCCCTGAGGGGAGGGAGTTGATGGAACACTCATGTAGAGCTCTGTTCCAAGGTCAGTCTCTCTGTATGTGTCTTTGTCTTTCTTTGTGTCTTCTCTGTCTCTTTCTCTCTTTGCATGTGTGTGTATGTGTTTGTGTGTATATACATAATGTATTGTTGTGAGCCTTTGTCTTTGTCTCCATCAGCTTTAGAATGAAGCTTCTATGATGATGGCTGAATAAGACACTGAACTATGAGTTATTTTTTATTTTTATCTTTTGGTAGACTTCTGAGAACATTCACATACCAAAGACAGAGTGAAAATGCTGTGTAGGCAACAACTTGAACTCTCCATTTTCAATTAGTGTGTGGGTGTTGTCTTCAGCAATAGCATCTTACTGTCAGTTTGTGGAGAGAAAACTTTTGTTTGGGTAAGGGTGTGGGTAGCTTAGGGATTTCCATAGGACCCCTTTGGTCAACAACTTAATTGGATATAACTCAGTTCCAATAGTGGAAGCTTTTTTCGGTGAAAAGAGATGGACAGTTGGGACTCATTGCCCCCACCATTTGGGGACTTCATTAGGATCATATTATATTTTAGAAAGTTTCCACTGCACTAGATCTCCACTACCTCTCAGATGTTCCTCAATTCCAGTTGTCTCTACCCATATTTCCTCTCCCTTTCTACCTTTTCTTTCTGTTGCAGTCTCCTTTGCCCCAGTTAACATATGAAATCTATTCTACTTCTCCCTACTTGGGAGATCCAGTCTCTTCCTCTATAAGTAACCTCTTTGGGTTTATGAATTATAACCTGTTGGCTATAATTGCCTTTATTGATAATATCTACGTATAAGTGAATACAAAATGTATCTGTCCTTTAGGGTATGGGTTACTTTTCTCAGGGTTTTTCTGTTTGTTTTGTTTTTAGTTTCTTCCATTTGCCTGAAAATTTCATAATTTCTTCTTTGAAACAGCTATGTAGTCCTTCATTGTGTAAATGTACCTCATTTTCTCTATCCACTTTTCTGTTGAGGAACATCTAGGTTGTTTCTAATTTCTTGCTATTTTGAACAGAGCAGAAATGAACCTAGTTAAGAAAGTGTCCTTGTGGTAGGGGAAAGTATCCTTTGGGTGTATGCCCAAGAGTGGCATAGCTCAATCTTTTTTTTCAATAAAACAAAGAGTTTATTCTTTGAAAATATAAACAAGGTTGACAAACCATTAAGCATACTAACCCAAAAGACCCAAATTAATAAAATTAGAATTGAAAAGGGAGAGGTTATGACAAACACCAGTGAAATCAAAAGGACATACTTTGAAAACTTCTAATTCACTAAATTGTAAAATATAAAAGAAACAGATAAATTTCCATGTACATATGTATCATCCAAAAAACTAAATCAAGGTGAAATAACTGATTTAATTATAACCAGCAACAAGACTAATGTAGTAATAACAAGTCTCCACTAGGAAAACCCTCAATCTTGAAGTAGATCACTTCTCATCTTTCTGAGGAATTGTCATATTGATATCCATAGTGGCAGTATACATTAGCACTCTTACCAGCAATGAAGGAGTGTTTACTTTGCTCCACATCCTTGCCAGCATGATCTGTCATGTGTGTTATTGATCTTAATCATTCTTTCAGGTGTAGGATCAGTACAAGAGAGAGCATCCTAAACAGAACACCATTAATGCAGGTACTTAGAGAAACTATTAATAAATGAGACTACACAAACTCAAAAAAATTTCTATAAGGAAAAACAGCATTAAATGGGAAAATATTCTTAGCAATTCTAAATCTGATAAGAGGACTAATACTCAAAACATCTAAAGAACTCAAAAAGCAAAACAAAACTCACAAATAATCCAATTAAAATGGGCTCAGTGGTTAAGAGCACTGACTGTTCTACCAGAGGACCTGAGTTCAATTCCCAGCATCCACATGGCGGCTAACAACTATCTATAATTCCAAGATCTGACACCCTTACACAGTTATACATGCAGGCAAAGCACCAATTCACATAAAAAATAAAGATAAATATTTTTTAAAAATGGGGTAAAGATCTAAACAGAGAATTCTCAATACAGGAAACTCATGTGGTTTAGAAACAAATAAATGTTAAATGCCCTTAGCTATCAAGGATATGCAAATCAAACCTACTATTCTTATTATGTGTGGTATCTAAAAGCTCTTTTAGATTTTCCTGATGCAAGTTTTGCAATTTCAGATTGGAAATCATGAACATCTTTTCGTAAGTGAAGAAGAAAGAGATCTAAAAAAGAGGAAAGGGCCTGCTCCAGCATAGAGAGAAAATGAATGAGTGTGAGATCCAGTAAAATCAGGTAAGGCACAAATAGACTTACACATAATTTTTTTCCATGAAAGCACTTAAGTTATCTTTAAGGAAAAGCCCATAGAACTCAGTATAGGACCTTCTGAAAACAACTTCTAATCCTATGGCATCATAAATTAGGGTCTATTGTAGTGAATATGTAGAATTCCTCCTCCCTTCCAAAGGAGAAAAAAATGTGACCTGTAGAGTGGTGACTTATCTAACTATACATGCACAAAACCCCCCAAAATTCTGCCTTTTCTTATTCAATCAATGATAAGCTTTCCTCCTCTCACACATTCTTTTTTTTTTTTTTTAAATGAACTAGTCAGTATGATAGCAGCTTTTCTTCCATTAGACTTCTGACTTCCTTTCTGGCTCATCATATAACAAAAGGGTGCTTTTCAAATTGTGACTTACCCAATCACTGGAATGCCCAATCACTGTCAAAATGATTTCATTATTTTCCTCAGGCCTACTCTTTCTCTGAGTCACTTTTTTTTTCAGCCATCTAAGCTGCTAGAAAGCAGGGTCTTATAGGTAGATCTCCATGAGGGAAACTGAATGGCTCCCTCAAGTAATGAAAGTTTCTTCATTATCATTGGGGTCTCCTTATAGAACCAGACCTATGGCAACAGGCAACAGTCTGCTGAAACAGTTTTTTTAAAAGACTATTTGACTATATCTTCTCCATCCTCGCTATTATTTTTCCACTGTATAATACAGAAGCTCTCATCAGAGTTTCTAGACCAGAGTGTAAAATGCTGGTCAACCTGTCCTTCCACAGTGTAGTCACAATGGATACATTCTTTTCTTATGTTACTATGAGCTGTCTATCTGATTGAGCTCACAAGGTGGCAGGTAGTAGAATGTGGTATAGGGATGTTGTAGGGATGACAAGAATGAGGACTATGGCCTAAAACTCTGGTAGCAACTTGTTCACCAATATGGACAAGTACTCAGGTTACAATCTTAGCTTGTATGCATATTAGGAAGCAAGCCTGAGTTCAGTTTCATTAATATTACTCTACAGTCTTAGTCTTTGCATATTACTAGTATACTGTTTCTTAAAGCTAGGGGTTTCTAATATTACTAGCATGACACAAACAGCTCTGATAACCATATTTAATTACTTCTTGAGGTTAGACACAGAGGATCTTAGGAAAAAACATAATTGAAGGCAGTGAAGGGGAATAATGGGCATTGCTCACACAATTAGTTCAACTTTAACTCTCAAAGAAGAGAGTTAAAAGAGAACATATTGTCTAGGATATGAGGTTATTGAGAAGGGAAGACTTGGGAAGTCAGTCAACATTTTATAGTGTGCAGGTTTGGTTAAAGGAAGCAAGTACATTCAGGGATTCTTCATAAAAACATAAGCTTTTGAGCTGAAGCAATGGCTCAGTGCTTAATAACCTTCTCATATTAACTATGAGGATCAGAGTCTGATTGCATAGTTCCCATGTTCGATGCATAAGCTGCCTTCCAGGAATTTTCATTGTTTATAAAGTGGAGAGAAGTGATACCTAGAGAAAGATGGCTAAGTAGATTTGTCATATTGGAGAACTCTGGATTATTTGAAAGACCCCCCCAAAATCAAATAACATGGTGAATAGTGAAATACAGTGGAAGAAGTCACCTGACATCATCTTTGGGCTTTCCATGTCTGCACATAGTTATACACACATTTTTGAATATATACCCGTGCCCACAGGTGAGCTGCCACATATTTAAATATGCTTACACATGTCACCCATGCTTAAGTATTACCAAAACAAAGCTTCCTGTGTTTATCTGTCCATCTCAAATTGGGCTATGGAGTAGCTTGGAGAATCTTTTAGTAAGTATGTAAAAAAAAAAAAAAAAAACAAACAAACAAAAAAAAAAACAGAGAGACTCAGAATAGTATTCACTCGAGTTGAACTGATTGACAGGATATTCTTTATAGGCATTAAAGCGCAAGCTCTGTCCCTTTGTACTCCTACTGAATCCAGGCCCCAGTACTGAGAAGGTCTGTGTCCAATGAAGAGAGGCCTAATGGTAGAGGAGCTGGACTAGCATTCTTAACACAAAGGGAGTCAAACATGGGTGTCAGAGTTCATTTACATCTCAAGAAGTCACCAGTGGAGTAAATGTAATCACTGTAATTTAGAGTGGGCCTAATTAGCACATTTGTTAGAAACTAAAGGAACTTTACAATTACGTCTGAATTAATGAATAATATCCTGTGTACTTATAGGGAGGCTGTGAATAAGATTCAAGCTGCTGCTAATGGATAACCAGCACTCCAACTGCACAGGAATCTTGCTGATAAACAAACATCCCATTCGTTTACCAGGATAAAGCCACTGTGACTTTTAGTTTATATCTTATTAAATATCTTCCTCGAAGCTTAGAGAATAATATATATTTTCAAACTAACTCAGTGACAAGGCAACAGTAACATGTTTGTATTATTAACAATGTTTACTGTGGCAGTTTAAACAACCATAACTACAAGAAAATATAAAACAGTCACAAAATTTATTATCATGAAGGATTTAATGGGTTTACTTTAAAAGCCAATATTATCTGAGTTTCTGAAGGCACTTACTATTTAAGGATGGACTGTTTTTTATTAAGATTGTCTATTGGGAAATGACCCATTTTTAAAGTTAAGGCAGAAGTAGATGGATAAATTTACCAACATGTAATATATCTGGTTTGAAACATAAGAAGGGAATAATATTTAAATAGAAAAAGAAAATAATTTGTATTTGCAGATGAAAGAATAATATAAGGGAAGGGCTAATGTATTATAGATTCAGAGAAAGTACATTCCAAGTCTTCTGGATCAGAAGTTAAAATACATTTAATACCTGAACAATTTTATGTTGCAGGAGGTTTCTGGCCCTGTCTGGCCAGAGGTCCAGACCCACCCACAGCCGCTCTCCCCCCCCCACTCCCCGCAAGAAATGACTCAGACACATATTAATTTTATTCTGTGTGGCCTATGTCTTAGGCATATTGCTAGCTAGCTCTTTCATCTTAACCTATTTTTATTAATCTGTCTTGCCATGTGGCCCGTGACTTACCTATTTTATTACATCTTGCTTCCTGGGTGTCTGAGTCTTCTCTGTCTTAACTCAGCCCTCCTCCTACTACTTATGCTTTGATTTCTCTGTCTACGATGCTCCCCATAGGCCAAAACAGTTCCTTTATTGAAAGAATGATATTTGCAGCATCTTAGGAGCTACTAAAGCTTCCCTAAATAATAGCTGAATTCCACAACAATCATACAAAATAATGATGACAATAGTATGCTTATGTGGTTAGCAATAGCGAAGGAGAAGACAGGATCACTGTTGTTTTATCAAGCTGCTGATCAAAGAATTTAGAGAAACTGATGGAGAAGCATGGGGAACCAGTAGGAAGGCAAGGTTGTGAAAAGTATTGTGAGTTGTTTTCCTGCCTGCTGTGTAAAGGGTTTGAATAGATCATAGCTCACTGCACCAATTTCCTAAGTGACAAATGCTGCTATTGTTACTTACATTTTCTTTCCAAGCACCATGTACATTTCCAACTTCTTCTTATATATAAAACTTTTGATTTCTCATAATAGAATTTCTTTCTTTGTTGATTTATTATTTTTTAGTTTATTTGAACTTATTTTTATTAGTTCTTTGAGAGTTTTTGTACAATGTGTTTTGATCATATTCACCTTGTTTCCACAAACTCTTCCCAGATCCATCCACCTTTCCAAGTTTTTGTGACTTTTTCCTTCTTTTTAAATCTTTTAAGAACAACATCTCCTGCTCCAAATCTTCCTCAATTTATTCCTGTCCCATTCTTACCCAAATTTGTGTTCTTTTTCCCCAAACCCTTCAAGACTTGCTTGTACTGCCCAAATATTGTTGGATGCATGGGCTTCCATCAGCATGTAATTAACATATCAGGGGAGATTCTTAGAGAAAACTGACTCCACTTTTCTAAGCAGCTCAGTAACTTCCCAACCAGTAAGGTAACATTTTGTGCTCAGTTTCCTTCTCCATGCTAGGATTTGTTTAGGCTCAGGCTTACACAGGTTTTGTGAATGCTCTCAGAATTGGTGTGAGTTTAAACATGCAGCTGCCATGCTGAGTCCGGAGAATGTTTTCTTGTAGTCGCAACATCTGGCTCTTACACTCTTTATGGGCTCTCTACTGAAAGATCTCTGAACTTTGGGAGAGGTATGTATGTGGTATATATACTCCCATTATGGCTAAGCATTCTATAGTCCTTATTCTCTGGACTTTGGCCAGTTGTGAGTTTCTGTTGTTAATCACTACCTACCTTATATTACAAATATAAACTTCTCAAATGACAGCTGAGAAATGCATTATTTTGTGAATTTCAAAATTTAATTTATTTGAATTCTTTTAAAAAATTATATTTTGAAAATTACATACATGAATTCTGCATCTACATCACTTTTGCCAAGTCTCTTTCAACTCTTCCTTCCCAATTCTCAAATTTATGACTTCTTCTTTACTTACTATGATCACATGTATATACCTATGCATATGCACATATGCACACATGTATATATTACCTACTGAGACTATTTATCTTTTCTCATATGTGCAGGTCTGACCACTTTGTATTGGACAGCTTATACAGGAGTTTGTCCTTGGAGGTGACTGATTTTTCCCCCTATCAACAGCCATTGACCTCCTATACATTTTCATCTAAGGATTGGATCATGTGAAATTTTCTTGGCATGTTGACTGATGTTTTCATTATTATAGCCCTGTTCAGGTAATCATATTGTTGAGAGTTTATGGGTGCAAGTTTTCTGTCCAGTTTATGAGACACAATTTATCCATAGGTACTATGGGTCTCTAGACTTTAGAATATTTACACTTCATCTTCCATGATTTTCTTTGAGAGTACAATGGTGATTATCAGAGTATGAGCAGGATGGAACACAAGGAGGAATGGATAAAAGTTCCCTAACCAATACTGAGTTAGATAAGGCAAGAAACTCTGCTATGCTATTGCATACTAATGTGGGTGACTTGGAGATGACTATATTGTCCACTTCATTGGAAAAAAATCCTATAATAACTATGGGGATGCTTAGTTTTATTTTAAGTTGATGCAAAGTGGAGCCATCTGAAAAGGGATATCTCAGTTGAGAAACTGCCTCCATCAGATTGACCTTTATACATGTCTGTGACATTTTCTTGATTAATGGTTGATGTAAAACAGCCCAGCACACTGAGAAAGGCTCTAACCCTGGGCAAGTAGCCCTGGACAGTATACATAGTAAAAGAGGCTGAGCAAATTATGTAAATAATTTTCTTGCGTATCTTCTGCTCTGCCTCCAGGTAGCTGCTTGAGATTTTGCCTTGACTTCCCCCAAGGGGCTATGACCCATGATGCATAAGCCAAATAAATCATTTTCTCCACAATTGGCCTTTGGTATGTTCTTTATTACAGTAATAGAAATCAAACTAGGACAGGGATGGTGTAGTTTGTAAAATGCCCCATTGTAGAATATTATTTTAACTTGGCAAATATGTGTTATATTTATTTATGCTGTGGAATATTATTTTAGCTATATAAAGACTGTTACATTTTCATGCTGCAGTCATTTAATGATGTAGGATGTGTATTTAATTATATAAAGATGTGTTACATCGTTTCACTTTACCTATCTGAGGCACCTGATTGGACTAATAAAGAGTTGAATGACCAATAGCTAGGCAGAGAAAGGATAGGTGGGCCTGATGGGCAGAGACAATAAATAGGAGAAATTTAGGCTAAAGAGGAAGAATGAAAGAAAAAGAGAACAAGACACACTCCCTGGGCAAGAAGCCAAGTACATGCCAAAGAGACAGACAGAACAGGGAAGTAGTGAAAGTTACATGGAAAAAAAAGGCAAAAAGTCCCAGACAAAAGGTAGTTAAAGAGATACAGGTTAATTTAAGTTAAAAGAGCTAGCCAGAAATAAACCTAAGCTAGACTGAGCATTCATAACTAATAAGAAGTTTTTATGTCATGACTTGGAAGCTGGTTGATGGACCAAAAGAAAAAACCTTGTACAGTGCCACATGTACATACAAGCTTGACGACTTGAAATTGGAACCCTAGTACCCACAAAAAGTTATGTATAGGAACATGCATCTGTTGCTGCAGTGCATGGAGAAGGTAGTGACAAGATTCCTAGAGATCATTAGTCCACAAGTCTAGCTGAATATGTACGCCCCAGGTTTACTGAGAGACCCTCAAATAAATAATGTGGATATTTATTAATGAAGATATCTGATATTTTCCTGTGGCTTCCACACATACACTGATACTCATCAGACACCTCAATGCAAACACCTACAAAAGTGAATTAATGGCCCTCCTCTCATGTGCATGCATACATCTAATGAATATTAATACACCTGTCAGAGTGGCTAAGATTAAAAACACAGATGACAGCCTATGCTGAAGAAGACGGGGAGTAAGGGGAGTACTCATTCATTGTTGGTGGGAGGGTAAATTTGTTCAGCCACTCTGGAATGCAGTATGGCAGTTTCTCAGAAAACTGGGAATCAATCTCCCCAAGGATCCAGCAGTACCACTTTTAGGCACATACCCTAAAGACGCACATTTGCACCCCAAAGGCATTAGCTCAACTATGTTCATAGCAGCATTATTCATAACAGTAAGAAAAAATTATATACTAAAATTTGCAGGCAAATGGATGGAATTGGAGAATATCTTCCCTAGTGAGGGAGTGAGGTATCACAAACCCAGAAAAATAAGCAGGGGATGTACTCACTCATTAGTGAATTAAAAAAAGATGTCATTTTATACAAGTGCTCAAGAATAGAACATAGCTAAATGACAGTGTTTCACTTCTGCATTGATGGTCTCTGGCAGGGATGTGGATGAGAAAGGACTCATTTTCTTTAAGAGTCTGACCACAGGGAGTTTTATTATGTTCCAGTAAGTAAATGAGCAGCATGAATGGGCTTTTGTGTAATGGGGAAATCATAAGAGTGGGGATGAAACTGAGAGGACTGATAACTGAGTTTGAAGGGATGCATGTTGTAAAATCACCAAATAACAAATAAAAATATTATGCAAAAAATTAAGAAGAGTTTCATTCTTGTACCTTCCTTGATAAAGCTTTTTGAGAGTTTTCCTTTGCCTAAATCTCAGAGAAGATAAGCTTGAAAGATTTCTCAATAAAAAGGTGCATATATCTGCAGTCCTTTCAAAGCTTATAAAGAGAGACATCTCAGTATACATGGGTATGAGGGATTTACAATGCTTTTTTCAGACCTTTCTAGGTATTCATGATCGATCTTGAGAGATTCAGATCCTAAAACTAAACCAAATGAACTCATTTTTCATATTCAAAAGCTTTATGAAACAATGTGGGGCTCAAATACTTTCTAAAGTGACTTAAAGCTAAGCAAGGAAAGAACGGAGGGAGAGACGGATTACAAAATAAGTCTAACCAAAGACAGTGTTTAAAACTTAATTCAAATCATTATCTCATTCCTACTCTCTCACTAGTCAGCTGCAAAAGTTAACTCTGATATTTTTCTCCACATTGTATACTGTTGAATAAATGATAATTTGATAGTGCATTATTCCAAAGCTTTAATAGGTATATAATGTGGTAATTGGAAAATACATAAGTTGATCTTTAAAATAATGGGAAAATGAAAAAGTATCAATTTTTATATAATATGGCAAAAGAGAAGGATTTATGTCAGTAAAGGACGTGAACTTAATAACTATAAACACCTAATTCGTGGCCATAATTAGTGTTTACAAGGAATACAAAAAGTTTTCATTGTTGCTTGTTTGCAAAATTAACATTGATAAAATAATTCTAGTTGTAAATGGATATTGTATTATGATTTCTTTAATGAGCAAACAACTAACTATTCCCAGATTTAATACCACTACCAGAAGTCAAAGTGAAGTATATAATAGTTACTATGTTTATACTGAAAAATCTCTGTTACATACGAAGAAATCAGGTATTTCATGAGTTTAACTTTCCTAAATCAGGAAGCATGCCAAATGTTCGCTTAATATTTGAATATATATATGATGGATAGTTTGAAAAGTAACACTTCAATGTGTTTCTGTGTATCTGTGGATGTGGGTATGTTAGAAATATGGACAGAATTTCTTTGTAATTGGCACCTCTATTTAGCTGAACACAAATAATTGCCTCATAATTGAGGATTTTCCTGTTTTTCAAACAAGATCTCCTACCTAGTCTTCCCTACCTAAGAAAATAGCATCATTAAATTATTAAAACCTGAATACTGAGTCTGGTGAGATGGCTAAGTGAGTAATAATGATTATTGTGCCTTAACAGCCTGAGTTCCATCCCCCAGTCATATGCAAAGGTTTAAGGAGAGAAACATTTCTACAAACTTGTTCTCTGACATTCACATGCATACTCTGGCACATCTTTCTTTCTCTTTCTCTCTTTCTCTCCCTCTCCCTCTCCCTCCCTCCCTCTCTCTCTCTCTCTCTCTCTCTCTCTCTCTCTCTCTCTTTCTCTCTCTCACATACACACACACACACACACACACACACACACACACACACACATACATACTATGTACTACAAAGAGACTGATAAAATTTTCAAGTAAATAAAACCTAGATGAAAACTCCTTCACTATGTAATCTACCGAGGGGTACTGTTTATCTAAGTCAATAATGTACATGGATTGTGAGTGTTTATCTTGATCCCTGCTTTCTAATCCAAGCCATATTTATCTCTCATTAGGATTACTAAATGAACAAAACCAAAATAATCTCCCCAACTTTGTTTTAAGTTCATTCTATTTATGGAATAAAACTAATATGGCATTTTAAATATTATATTAGCTCTAAACAGTGTGATCTTGTGTTGTCCAAGGTGGAGTGGGTGTCAGGTGGCTTTAGACAGCAAAATTCCCAGGCTCAGCACACAGTGGGTCTCCCAGGAACCTCATCCAAGAGGCCAAGGCCATAGTCCCCAATTTGGATTTGACTTCACAGACAGGCCTGCCTTGGACCAGGGCTGAGAAAAGCCTTCCTTAGCAATCCTAGGGGTCACATCACAAATGCCCAGGCCCCACCTTCAAGGCTAGCTGTGCCAGAGGGACAAACATCTCTCTAAACAGTGAGATCCCATGGTATCCGAGGATGAATGGGAGTCAGGCAGCTTCAGACAACAAGGATATCATGGCTTGACCAGAGTAAGAAATCATGCAGACTCCGGAGCAGACAGGAGACCCACAACCCCTGTAGTTACAACTAACTAAGATTCCACTAAGACCTGACTAAGAGTGAACCAAGGAAGTAATGGGCAGATGTCAGTACAAGAATAAATATAACAATATAAAGAACAACAAGGCACCACAAAAGAAGCTAATGTCTCTACAACACCAAAACCTGAATAGAGCAATGAAGAAGAAACAGAAGGAAACAGCAATACAAATACCCTTATGAAGATTATAGAAGCCTTAAAAGAGGATATGAAAAAGTCTCTTAAAGAAATAGAAGGATTAAACAAATCCTTGAAAGAAAATCAAGAAAGAGAAATCCAACAAATGAAAATATCATTCCAGGAAATAAAAATTGAAATAGAAATAATAAAGGCACAAAATGAAGCAAAGGATGAAATAGAGAATCTGAAGAAATGGTCTAGAACTACAGATACAAGCATAAGCAGCAGAATATAAGAGATGGAAGAGGAAATTTGGGACACCATGAAAAGGCCAAACCTGAGAATAATAGGAATAGAGGAAGAAGAATAGCAGCTCAGAGACACAGATAATATATTCAATAAAATCATAGAAGAAAACTTGCCCAATCTAAAGAAGGAAAAGCCTATAAAGATACAAGAAACTTACAGAACACCAAATAGATTAGACCCCCGAAAAAGTCTGCTCATCATATAATAATTAAGCCACTAAACATAGAGAACAAAGAAAAAATATTAAGAGCTGCAAAGGAAAAGGCCCAATTTACTTAATAAAGGCAGACAAATCAGAGTAGCACCAGATTATTCAATGGAAACATTGAAAGCAAGAAGATCCTGGTCAGCAGACATTAAAGAGCATAGATGCCAACTCAGAGTATTATACCCAGCAAAACTATTAATCACCATAGGTAGAGAAAGTAAGATATTTCACAACAAAGACAAGTTGAAACAATACCTATCCACAAA
Source organism: Sigmodon hispidus (assembly GCA_004025045.1). NCBI lineage: Eukaryota > Metazoa > Chordata > Mammalia > Rodentia > Cricetidae > Sigmodon > Sigmodon hispidus. Next base: position 104,039 of record PVIH01006630.1, read on the forward strand.
TCTAGAACTACAGAAAGCACTTGAGGGAAAACTCCAACCTAAGGAACCCAGATACACCCATGAACCAAAAACAATCAATAATTCCACAGAAGAAAAATCCTAACAAAGGAAATACACGCAAACTATCACCAAAAATAGCAGGAAGTAGCAATCAGTGGTCATTAATATCCTTTAATATCAGTGGACTCAGTTCATCTATAAAAAGACACAGCCTCAGAGTAAAGGGTTGGGAAAAGACTTTTCAATCAAATGTTCCCAAGAAACAAGCTGGTGTTGCTATCCTAATATCCAACAAAGCAGACTTCAAACTAAAATCAATCAAAAGAGACCAGGACGGAAAATATTTATTTTTCTCAGGAAAAATCAATAAAGATGAGATCTCAATCCTGAATATTTATGCCCCTAATATAAGGAAATCCTCATATGTAAAGAAACACCCTTTTTTCACCCTTGAATAGGTCAAACAGACAAAGACTCATCAAAGATATAAGAGGTGTAACAGATGTTATGATGCAAATGGACTGAATAGATATTTACAGAGGCTTTGATCCAAACACAAAGGAATATATATTTCTCAGCAACCCATGGAACTTTCTCTAAAATTGACAATATACTTGATCATAAGGAAAATATCAATAAATAAAAAAATGGTAATAACCTCTTGTATTATATCAGACAACCATGGCATAAATTTAGAATTCAACAACAACAAAAATCACAAAATACTTACAAACCAATGGAAACTGAACATCTCTACATTAAGCCACCAGAAAGAGTGACTGGAAGGGGTGGGAGGGGGAAAAGAGTTTGAACAAGGAAATAGACAGATAAAAAATATGACTTTATTCATAAAAAAAGAAATATGTAACAATGAGATTGTGTAAAATGAATATATTAAATATACTGAAAACAAAAAAAGAAAAATCAAAGACTTTCTAGAATTTAATAAAAATGGATCCATAACACACCTAAACTTATGGGACACAATGGAAGCAGAGTTAAGAGAAAAATTTATAGCACTAGATGTCTATGTATAAAAACAAGAGAAAGCTCACACAAGAGACCTAATAACTCAGCTGAAGACTTTAGAACAATTAGAAGCAAACTAATCTAGAAGGAGTAGATGACAGGAAATAATCAAACTTAGGACTGAAATCAGTACAGTAGAAACAAAGAGAACAATACAGAAAATCAATGAATCAATTGGTTCTTTGAGAAATTCAACAAGATAGACAAACCCTAATCCAAACTAATCAAGACAAAGAGAGAGTATTCAAATTAAGAGAATCAGAAATGAAAAGGGGGACACAACAACAGACCCCCAGGAAATTCAGAGAATTATCAGATCATACTTTGAAAATCTATACTAAATTGGAAAACCTAAAGAAATGAACAGCTTTCTGGACAAGTACCAATTACCAAAATTAAATCAAGAACAGATTAAAGATGTAAACAGGCCTATAACACTATGGGAAACTGAAGCTGTTAATAAAAGTCTCCCAAATAAAAAAAGCCCAGGTTCAAATGGTTTTACTGCAGAATTCTATCAGACATTCAAAGAAGAACTAATACCAATCCTCAACAAACTCTTCCATAGAGCAGAAACTGAAGGAACCCTCTCACAATCTTTTTATGAGGCCACAATCACCCTCATACCCAAGCGACTTAAAGATGCAATAAAGAAAGAGAATTACTGACCAATCACACTCATGAACATTGATGTAAAAATACTCAACAAAATTCTGGCAAATAGTTTACAACAACATATAAAAAAGGTATCCAATCACGATCAAGTAGGCTTCATCCCAGAAATGTAGGGATGGTTCAACATATGACAAACTATAAATTTCATCAATCATACAAATTCAAGGAAAAAAAATGATCATCTCCTTGGATGCTGAAAAAAACCTTTGTAAAAGTACAACACCCCTTTATGACAAAAGTACTAGAGAGATCAGAAATACAGGGTAAATTCCTAAGTATAATGAAGGTGATTCACAAGAAGCCAACAGCCAACATCAAACTAAATGGAGAGAAACTCAAAGCAATCTCACAACTAAAATCAGGAACTAGACAAGGCTGTCCCCTCTCCCTTTATCTATTCAATATAATTCTCAATGTTTTAGCCAAAGCAATAGGAGAACAAAAGAAGATTACAGAGATACAACTTGAAAAGAAGAAGTGGAACTATCCCTATTTGCATATGATATGATTGTATACATAAGGGACTCACAAAATTCTACCAGGGCACTTCTACAGCTGATAAACATCTTCAGCAATGTAGCAGCATACAAGATTATCTTAAAGAAATCAGTAGTTCTCCTATACACTAAAGATAAAAGCGATGAAAAAGAAATAAGGGAAATGCTACCCTTTATAATTGCTGCAAATAGCTTGAAATACCACAGTGTAACTCTAACCAAAGAAGTAACAGATCTGTTTGGCTAAAAACTGTAAATTACTGAAGAAAGAATCTGAAGAGGTTATAAGAAAATGGAAAGATCTTCTATGTTCCTGGATAGGTAGGATCAACATAGTAAAAATGGCAATCTTATCAAAAGCAATCTAGAGATTCAATGCAATTACCATCAAAATCCAACACAATTTTTTAGAGACCTTGAAAGAACAATACTAACTTTTATTTGGAATACTAGGGTTGCCAAAACAATTTTGCTCAACAAAATACCCTCAGGAGGCATCACCATCCCTGACTTCAAGTTATACTATAGAGCTACTGTTATATAAAACAGTCTAGTTTTTTTTTTTTTCAAGTTGAGGCAGGACAAAACCCTTCCTTTCTGTATCCAGGCTGAGCAAGATATCCCTATTTTTATTCTTTTTTTACATTTTTTATTATTATTATGAATAAAGAAGTCACATTTTCTATCCTTATTCAAGGTCCCTTCCCCTTCCCACCACATCAGGCCATTCTCTCATCTCCACATCTCCCCATCCCTGACCATGGGGTAAAAAGACAGTGTAGTTTTTTTACAAAGAGATAAAAAATATTAATTGGGGAAAAGATAGTATCTTTAACAAATTGTGTTGGCATACATGGATGGCAGTATGTAGAAAATGCAAATATATCCCAGCCTGTCACCCTGAACGAAACTCAAATCCAAGTGGATCAAAGACCTCAATATAAAACCATTTACACTTATCTTGATAGAAAAGAAAGTGGGAAATACCCTCCAACCCATTGGTACATGTGGCCACTACCTAAATATAACCGCACTAGAGAGACACTAAGAACAACAATCAATAAGTGGGATCTACTGAAACTGAGAAATTTCTGTAAGTCAAATGTCACAGTCATTAAAAGAAAATGACAGCCTACAGAATGGGAACTATTTTCACCAATCCTACAAGTGATAGAGGACTCATCTCTAAACTATATAGAGAATTCAAGAAACTAAAGCCCAAAACTTTGAATAACCCAATCAAAAAACGGGGTTCAGAACCAAAAAGGGAATTCTCAGCAGAAGAATTACAAATGGCTGAAAGGCCCATGAAAAGTGCTCAATATCTTTTGCCATCAGAGAAATGCAATTAAAACAACTTTGAGATACCACTTTATACTTGTCAGAATAGCTAAGATTAAAGACACAGATGACAGTCCTTACTGGAGAGGGTGCGGAGCAAGGGGAACACTCCTCCATTGTTGGTGGGAGTGCAAGCTTCTTCAGCCACTCTGGAATGCAATATGGCAGTTTCTCAGAAAACTGAGAATCAATCTCCCCAAGGATCCAGTAATACCACAATTGGGTATATATCCTAAAGACACACATTCACTCACTCACTCATTAGTGGACTTTAAGCAAAAACATTATTTTTTTATTGAAAGATGCTGGGTGAATAAAGTGATTTAAAACACACACACACAAAACAAAAGTTCTGGTTTGGCTGTGGAAGGGTTGCTTAGTAGAAATTTGTATTGGCCATAGTGCATCCATGGACATTAGCTGTGACTTACTGGGCTTTCTTTATCTGTAGCTGAGCCTAACCTGGCTTAAGAAGCTTTAGATTGTATTTTTTATGTTTCATGTATTTTAGAGAAAACAGAAGTTTTATTACTGTATTTTTATCTACTCTGAACATTTTGCTTTTTTGTATAATGTTTAATATTGATTTCTAAAAAACAATAAAAAATAAAATATTACAGTGTTATTTGATACATAAATTATAAAGTAATACATTCATATATACTACTCTGATATTTAAATATGTGTCTATTTTATAATGTTTAAATAAAGTTGAAAATAGTCATCTCTTCAATTATATGCAGTTTCCTTATGGCATAAAGGTTCACAAGCCTACTTTATTGTGTGTGTGTGTGTGTGTGTGTGTGTGTGTGTGTGTGTGCTCACACACATGAATGCATGAGCATGCTTTTGCATTCATGTAGGTGCATGTCAAAGTCAAAGAAAAGAAATAAGGGAAACATTACTCTTCATAATAGCTGCAAATAGTATTAAATACCTTGGAGTAACTATAACCAAAGAAGTAACAGACCTATTTGACAAAAATTTTAAATCACTGAAGAAAGAAATTGAAGAAGCTATCAGAAAATAGAAAGCTCTCCCATGTTTCTGGATTGGTAGGATCAACATTAGTAAAAATGGCAATTCTACCAAAGGCAATCTACAGATTCAATGCACTGCTCATCAAAATCCCAACACAATATTTTTTGGACCTTGAAAGAACAATACTCAATTTCATTTGGAATAACAGGAAAGCCAGGATTGCCAAAACAATCTTACTCAACAAAGAACCTCAGAAGGTAGCACCATCCCGGATTTCAAGCTATACTATAGAGCTACAGTAATAAAAACAGCCTGGTACTGGCATAAAAACAGACTTGTGGACCAATGGAATAGAATTGAGGATCCAGACATTAACCCAAAAACCTATGAACACCTGATCTTTGACAAAGAGGCCCAAAACATTCAATGGAAAAAAGATAGTATATTTAACAAATGGTGTTGGCATAGCT
>PVIH01006631.1:0-108803 GCA_004025045.1 Sigmodon hispidus
CTCTCCCTCCCAGGCTGGGATAAAGGCACTGAGGCCTCTAGCCCCCTCCTGACCTCTGGGCGGGGTCCGAATCCGCCCCTCTGAGACCCCAGCAGTTGGTTCGCTCAGTTCGAGGTCGTGGCGGGGTTTCCCTCAGCAGGAGCCGTGGAAGTGGTCAGGTACAGCGTCCACCTGCCCCTGCCCCAGAGAGCGCTGGGATCCTTCAATAGCTTTTTAAGCAGAAAGTGTTGGACAGTTTCAGTATTGGGAATGAATACTATGAGATAATACTACTTAAAATTTTGTGATGATAAGAAATCTGAAATCAGTTTAAAGAGCCTTTTATGGTAGTTTATATATCAAAGCAATTTGATGATTCTCACACTAATATTACTCACTGATACAACCATCAAACTATTGATTTTTCCCCTTGCTTATGCACAGACCATCAGGTGACTGGGACTGTCTTGCTATATCATCTGCCAACTGTGGGGAAATGATAACAACACTCATTCAGCTCTCCAGATCATTATCACCCATACAAGAAAAAAGGTTCTCTACACCCATGAGCCACAGGGCCATGGGTATTTCTTTTTCATTTCATCTCTATATATCAAATTAAAAAATCAATTTTCTGACTAGAAGGTAGATGTTTATGTGCCTATATGCTAATTAATTTTCATTTTTGATAGGAATATTCAATAATAAGGTGATGTAGGGTATATCTAAGGGAGAAATCAGAAGAACTAAAGCAGGACTGATGAATCCAAATGACTACAGTATCTTACAGAAATAACTGGAAAGGATGTGAATACTATACTTATCTGAAATTTTCTCATTAACTGTCTAATACATATCAAGTTAAACCAACTTGTAGAGAGGTAAGAAACTCTAGCACAGCTTCAGATCTCTTATCCAGAGATGTTCCTCACTTTTTATGGTCTAATCTTCACACACATACACACACACACACACACACACACACACACACACACACCAGACACAATTGAGAAAGACTAATAGAAAAATAGAGCACAAAATATAACTAGTTACTAAATGCACATTTAATGAATAATGGTAAGAAATGCAGAATTAACCCTTTCTTTCAACGGAAATAACATTTGCCTGAAGTACAAATCTTGAATTTTCCAGAGGGTTTATTTATTTACTAATATACTCCTTTTTACTGATTTTTTTTGGTGAATTTCACATCATTCACCTTAATTCTACTCATTTTCCAGTTTTTCTATGTCCACCCACCATTTTTGTAGCCTTTCCTACAAAAGAAAAGAAAAAATAAAATATAATAACATGAGAGACCTTCCCTTTTCTGAAAAAAAAAAAAACCAACAGAAGAGGATGAGTGGATGGGGGGTGGAATAAAAGGAGGGAGGAAAATTGTGGTCTGGCTGCAAAAACAAACAAACAAAAACCTTGTTTCTTCATCTTGCCTACCTCTCCATCACAAATTCATTCATCTTGGTAGCAGTGGAAGTTGTGGTGTGTCGTGAAGTACATCCTTTTGCCCTAAAACCTGTATTCACAAATGTTCATTGCAATAAGTTGCTGACCTGATTCAAAGCCTCTGGCTTCAGGTACACCATCAATACTGAACCTTCACTGAAACTTCCCTTGGAGATCTTGATTTTTTTTTCACCCTGAGTCATGGAGATTCTGTGCTTATGGTTCCAAAACACCAGCCCCTTCATGTAGTCTAACAGGTCATAGATGGGTTAGAGTTTGGATGGGCCAACTCAAACCCCTGGCTGTGGGCTGAGTGATGACTGAGTTGGTCAATCTGGACTTCTGAAAAGGGTCAGACCCAGACCACCCAATGGAGGCCACAGCCAGCTCTCCCAAGCTTATGCCACTTAGCCAACAAGAATTAAGCCAACATTTATAGGTGCAGCAAGGGGCAGGGCCTGTTCAACACATCTATCTGGACATCAACACGGCTTAAGGCAGCAGTCCAGACTACAGGCATCCTCATAGGCTTTGATGAAAACTCAGGCCATAAACATCAACATAGATCTCAGCTGTGGTAGGTAGGGAAACAGACCCAGACATGGCCCTCAGTGGTAGCACAGGCCAAGATATTACAAGGCCTCAGGTGGCAGTGTAGGATTCTCAAAACAACCTTTTCCTCAGTGTCATAGCATCTTCAATTCTGCCTCTCTCTACAGCATATTTATTGCTCTGCTTCTCTTTTCCATTTCTCTACCACATATTTGTTGATTGTAACATGTGAGGCTTTGGGTAGGCCTCTAACTGTTGTCTTCTGCCTGTTGGCATTTGGGCCTTCCCAGAGAATTTATATTTGAGTAAACCAAAAAGATTATATATCAAGTTCCCATAAAATCCTCATTCTGAAAAACTTTCTGCTTACCATTGTCATTGATCAGAATTATCTATCAAAAAATTTGCAGAAATGCAGTCTTGTGCCATAGTCTTTTTGTACATGGTTTCTTTCTCAAATTCTTTGAGAATTGCTGCCATAATATACAACCTATAGGCCTGATGCTAACAGAATTTCCTATTTCTCTTCTCATTTTGCAAAGATTATATTTTAAGTTCTGTTTCTGCTCTGAGATGCCCATGTGAAGCTCAACGCACAGGATGAAGAGGATGTGGAGCCTGAGTGTCTCATGGAGAAGGTTACCCAGGTATAACAATGGTTTTAATATTATTAATATTATTCTTATTATTTTTATTATGAACAAAGAAGTCACACTATCTATCCTTGTAAATCCTTATTCAAAGTCCCTTCCCCCTCCCACCACATCAGGTCATTCTTTCTTCTCCACAACTCCGCATCCACTCCCTGGGCAGGCAGCAGGCAGTCCCAAGGTCCTATTGACCCAATATCCCTTCGCTCAGTCTCCACTCCTGGCAGATCCAGTTTTCTCCCCACTCCCTCAAGAGTGAGTCAGGTGTTCCTGTAGGGGGAGTGGGATCCAAGGAGTCAATCCAGGGTGTTTCTGATCCCAAGCTGTTCAGTGGTTGTGGTTTGCAGCTTGGGCATGCTTTGCTTTTTCCTTGTCTGTTTGTTTAGAGTCCACTAATGAGTGAGTACATCCCCTGCTTATCTTTCTGAGTTTGTGATGCCTCGCTCAGGAGGATATTCTCCAAGTCCATCCATTTGCCTGCAAATTTGAGGATATCATTTTTTCTTACTGCTGAGTAGTACTCCATTGTGTAGATGTACCACAGTGTGTGAACATCTAGGTTGTTTCCAGGTTCTTGCTATTACAAATAATGCTTCTATGAACATAGTTGAGCTAATGCCATTGGAGTGTGACTGTGCATCTTTAGGGTATACACCCAGAAGTGGTATTGCTGAGTCCTCAGGGAGACTGATTCTCAATGTTCTGAGAAACTGCCATACTGTGTTTCAAAGTGGCTGAACAAGCTTACACTCCCATCAACAATGGAAGAGTGTTCCCTTTGCTCTGCATCCTCTACAGCATAGGCTGTCATCTGTGTCTTTTATCTTAGCCAATCTAACAGGTGTTAGGTGGTATCTCAAAGTTGTTTTGATTTGCATTTCTCTGATGGCTAAAGATGATGAGAACTTTTTCAGGTGCCTTTCAGCCATTCATAGTTCCTCTGCTGAGAATTCCATTTTGGGACTGTACCCCATTTTTTGATTGGGTTATTCAAGGTTTTGGGCTCTAGATTCTTGAGTTCTTTATATATCTTAGAGATCAGTCCTCTATCACTTGCAGGGTTGGTGAAAATCTATTCCCATTCTGTAGGCTGTTGTTTTGTCCTATTGTCAGTGTCCTTGGCTTAACAGAAGCTTCTTAGCTTCAGGAGATCCCACTTATTGATTGTTGGTCTTAGTGTCTGTTCCACTGGTGTTATATTTAGGAAGTGGTTGCCTGTGCCAATTCGTAGAAGTGTATTTCCCACTTTCTTCTCTATCAAGTTTGAAGTGGCTGGGTTTATGTTGAGGTCTTTATTCACTTAGATTTGAATTTTGTGCATGGTGACAGGCTCAGATCTATTTGCATTTTTCTGCATATTTCTATCCAGCTATGCCAACACTATTTGTTAAAGATACTATCTTTTTTCCATTGAATATTTTGGGCCTCTTTGTCAAAGATCAGGTGTTCATAAGTTTTTGGGTTAATGTCTGGATCCTCAGTTCTATTCCATTGATCCACAAGTCTGGTTTTATACCAGTACCAGGCTGTTTTTATTACTGTAGCTCTATAGTATAACTTGAAGTCACAGATGGTGATACCTCCCGAGGTTCTTTTGTTGAGTAAAATTGTTTTGGCAATCCTGGCTTTCCTGTTATTCCAAATGAAATTGAATATTGTTCTTTCAAGGTCCAAAAAATATTGTGTTAGGATTTTAATGGACAGTGCATTGAATCTGTAGATTGCCTTTGGTAGAATTGCCATTTTTACTATGTTGATCCTACCAATCCAGGAACATGGGAGAGCTTTCCATTTTCTGATATGCTCTTCAATTTCTTTCTTCAGTGATTTAAAATTTTTGTGAAATAAGTCTGTTACTTCTTTGGTTATAGTTACTCCAAGGTATTTAATACTATTTGCAGCTATTATGAAGGGTAATGTTTCCCTTATTTCTTTTTCAGCTCTTCTATCTTTAGTGTATAGAAGGGTTACTGATTTCTTTGAATTAATCTTGTATCCTGCTACATTGCTGAAGGTGTTTATCATCCATAGCAGTTCTTTGGAAGAATTTTGAGGGTCACTTATGTATACAATCATATCATCTGCAAATAGAGATAGCTTCACATCTTCTTTTCCAATTTGTATCCCCTTAATCTCTTTTTGTTCCCTCATTGCTTTAGCTAAAACTTCGAGAACTATATTGAATAGATAAGGGGAGAGAGGACATCCTTGTCTGTTGTAGTTTGTTTTCCCCCCCCCGGCCTGTTTTGGGTCTGGGAGGTTTATGACCTGGTCTGTGTGCCTGCGGCTTTTGTCCCCCAAAAGAAAATGAAATCACATGCTTATATCTTTTTAAACTGTTCAGCCCATGTCTTATGCCCATTACTAGCTAGTTCTTTTCTTATATTCACCCATTTCTATTAATCTTCCACCATGTGGCTCCTAGCCCATGGCTGACCAGTACCTCTACATGTCTGTTCCTCTTGGGGGTCCAATCTAGAGTGACTAACTCCACCCTCCTTCTATCTGGCTGCCTCTGATTCTCCACCCACTTCTACGGTGCGCTGCATGGGTCCAAACAGTTATTTATTTACATCATATAGAAAACATTGTACCACATTTCCTCTTTTCTGTCTAATTAAAAAGGAAGGTTTCAATTTCCATATAGCAAAATTACATACAGAACAGCTCTCAAATAGGAATTACAGTCACAATATTTAGTCTATTTGTATTCACAAAATTAAAGAGAATATTCCATTATCTACCTTATCATTGTGAGTCTAAAGTTTCATATCTAATATACCTTTTAAACTAAAAAGAACTATACCTACAATTATTAAACCTTCAACCACATCAAAGACCACAGAAGGATATAATATTATGCAAATAAACAGGAAGTGCAAGCAACTTCCAACGTCTATAAAATGAAAGAGATAACAACTGTCTGCCTGGACAGTCACTTAAAGTTCCTTTGTAATGTTGGGGCATCTATCTTCAGCCTATAGGCCCAAAGTCTCTGGCAAACCTTTCAGTGATAAAGGAAATCTGACACAGTCCATCAGTTGCTTCTCCTTGTGTCCTGAAGAATGTCTGGCAATGTTTTCTGCAAAGCAGGAACCTGAAGGACCATCTTGGCTTGTTCTGCCAACGTTCAGAGGTCACTTTCCTATGGAACCTTCATGGCCAGTTTACACAGCATACTATCAAGCAGTCAATACCAGAACAGTTTCTTGTCCAGTGACTAACTGTTGCCACAAAGTAAATTCCACATGAAGTTTCTTCAATGTCCATCCTTTACCTCAAATACATTGGTGCTGCCAGGAACAGACCTGTCTCACTGTCCAGAAAAGTCTAAGTTCTTAAAATATCTTAAATGCTATATTCTGCATGTCTTTGAAGTGTTTGAAGACTACCTATCTAATTGAAATATATCTTTGTATACCTACAAAGACCTAACTAACATGACTATAAGTTTGCTTATCATAGATGACTATTAATCTGCATTTCTCAATTAAACGTTACAATTTTAAATGAGTTACATCAGCATCATACCTTAATTAAGAGTAGAAAAATACATACAGCATACAAACTTGACCTAAATCCACTCTCCTTCTACCTGGCTGCCTCTGATTCTCCACCCACTTCTACGGTGCCCTGCATGGGTCCAAACAGTTATTTATTTACATCATACAGAAAACATTCTACCACACTTGTCTAGTTCCTTATTTTAGTGGGATTGCTTTGAGTTTTTCTCCATTAAGTTTGATACTGGCTGTTGGCTTCTTGTAAATCACCTTTATTATATTTAGGTATTCTCCCTGTATTCCTGATCTCTCCAGGGCTTTAACCATAAAGGAGTGTTGGATTTTGTCAAAGGTTTTTTCAGCATCTAAGGATATGATCATGTGATTTTGTTCCTTTAGTTTGTTTATATGATGGATAACATTTACAGTTTTTTGTATGTTAAACCAGCCCTGCATTTCTGGGATGAAGCCTACTTGGTCATTGTGGATGATATTTTTCATACATTATTGTATACGGTTTGCCAAAATTTTGTTGAGTATTTTCACATCAATATTCATGAGGGAAATTGGTCTGTAATTCTCTTTCTTTGTTGTGTCTTTGAGTGGCTTGGGTATTAGGGTAACTGTGGCCTCATAAAAGAAATTTGGCAATATTCCTTCAGTTTCTACTGTGTGAAATAGTTTGTGGAGCAACAGTAGTAATTCTTCTTTGAATGTCTGGTAAAATTTGGCACTGAAACCATTTGGACCAGGTCTTTTATTTTTGTGGAGGCTTTAATGACAGCTTCAATTTCCTTAAGGATTATAGGCCTGTTTAGGTAATTAATCTGATCTTCATTTAATTTTGGTAAATGGTACCTGTCCAGAAAGCTGTCCATTTCTTCTACGTTTTCCATTTTTGTGGAATACAGATTTTCAAAGTATGATCTGATAATTCTCTGTATTTCCTGGAGGTCTGTTGTTATGTCCCCCTTTTCATTTCTGATTTTGTTGATTTGAACACTCTCTCTCTGTTTTTTGATTAATTTGGCTAAGGGCTTTTCTATCTTGTTAACTTTCTCAAACAAGCATCTCTTTGATTCATTGATTCTTTGTATTGTTCTTTTTGTTTCAATTGTATTGATTTCAGCTCTAAGTTTGATTATTTCCTGCAGTCTACTTCTTCTGGATGAGTTCGCTTCTAATTGTTCTATGGCTTTCAGCTGAGCTGTTGGGTCTCTAGTGTGGGATTTCTCTAGGTTTTTCATATAGGCATCTAGCGCTATGAATTTTCCTCTTAAGACTGCTTTCCTTGTGTCCCACAAGTTTGGATACGTTGTGGATTCATTTTCATTAAATTCTAGGAAACTATGATTTCTTTCTTAATTTCTTCTTTGACCCAGATAAAGTTCAGCTGAGTGATGTTTAGTTTCTATGAGTTGATAGGCTTTATTTTTTTTTATTTATTTATTTTGTATTTATAAAAAAAACCAGTAAAATGAATTTAAAATGCTGAAAAGTTAACAATAAGTATAAAGAAGATAAAAATCATAAGCATGACTTATCAAGGGTGATAATACAAATAAGATTGCTACACATATATTTACTTTGGGCTTTCTTTGATTTTTGATGTTGTTGAACTCTAACATTAGGCCCTGGTGGTCCGATATGTTACCAGGGATTATTTCCATTTTTTTTTTTTTTGTATCTGTTGATATTTGCTTTTTGCTTTGTGACCAATTATGTGGTCAATTTTGGAGAAAGTTCCATGAGGAGCTGAGAAATATGCCCAGGTAAGTGAGGTCCTGGGGATGCTGCTGGATGAACAGGGACTGAGAGTGCTAACACCAAGGGGCACCAAGAGATGACAAATATTGTCTGCTTTGTGTTCAGCACCTGGACCACCTTTGCAGAGAATCCCTCTCTGGGACCAGGGTCAATCCTTAGAGTCTGATCTCACACTCTTCCTAGCAGATAGATGCTGTGCTTTAGCTATGAGGGTCCTCCTCCAGGGACTCCTAAAAGGGACCTTGAATGACTGTGCCCTGCATCATCAGAGAAGGACTGTGGACTTTGAAACTCAGACCCCTGTCCAGAGCAGAGTCAGCGATCTAATAGACCCCATGCTCAGAGCAGACAGAAGACAGAGAAGCCCTCTAGCCACAACTGGCTAGGAGCTGACTAATAGTGAACCAGTAAAGCCATGGGCAGACACCAGTGCAAAAATCCATATAACAATATAAAGAACAACAAGGAAACATGAGAAGAAACTGGTGCTTCTACAGCTACAAGACCCGAACAGAGCAATGAAGAGGAAGCAGAAGGAAACAACAGCAATTCTCCCTGTGTCTTTATGCTGTGACAATTCACTTTAAAAAAAATCTAGACAATATTCTGTTTTCAGGAAATATTACCGTTTATTTTTCCATGCACTTAAAGAAAATCTTGGTTAGTTCCATAGTCTGGTAGTTATGAATATATGGCAGCAGGCATAAATGCTCATTAATATTCACATGTATGTTTTGTGTGAATAAAAATCTTCAAAGCTTTCTTTAGCCATTACCAAGGGATGATCTGTATGGTGTAGTTAAAGTATGTTTAGGTTCTTTAGAAATCATGGGAAAAGCTAGTTCCAACAGTGGGAATGCTGAGGAAAGAGAACTGCCTCAAATTCAACAAGGGTATGGGCTGCTACAAAGTGATTTTTAAGCAAATGACAGGAGTACATAGTGATATTGTGAGACTCATGATTATATAAATAAACATAATATATATTTGTGTATTATATAATGTTATATTATATAATTATATGATATAAAATTATATGTGTAATATAGATAGATAAAATAAATAAATGACTAAATGCAATACCTTCTGAAGTTTATGCCCCTCCTGCCTTAGTGAGAGTTTTAATGACTGTGAACTCACCAGCATTTGACATGTTCAGTTCTTTGGTAATAGAAGTGTGGTGATTTCTTTTCCATCTTCAGTTTTCACATTCCCCAGGGACATAGATGCTGGCTATGGCCATCCATCAGTTAGATTTCATAGCCAGTGCTGAAGTTTTCAGTGACAAGTGGCGATAAGTAGAAGCTTTTAAATCACGGAAAAAGTAATAATCTAAAAGTGTCCTAAGAGCTGACTTATAAAAAAATAACACATAAAAATGAAAGAAACACGTATCTGATAATGAACTAATATTCCAAACAAACATAAAGACAAATAGTAACTATGTGAATAACAAAAACACAAAATGAGGAAAAGATTGTCACAGCTACTTTCCTTGTGCTGATTCTTTTCTGTTAATTTTGTTTGTTTTTAGTTCTTCAAGGCAGCTCTGCCATGAGACACAGCTCTTGCATAAGACTCAACAGTTTCTGAGCTAGAGAGATGGCTCAGAAGTTAAGAGCACTTGCTGCTCTTGAGAGAGATTATGGTTCAGTTCCTAGAACACACATGGTGGTTCATAACCTCCCTCCTGTAACAACAGTTCCAGGGTATCTCACACATTTCCTGGCATCCACAGACAAAAAGGACTCATGAATGCAGTTCATGTACATGTGTATAAGCAAAGATATATGAACGCAGATAAAATTGATATTAAACAGTTTCTGAAATCTAATATTTTATTACAAGTTACTTAGTATCTAAGCGTATTTCTTTGAAATTTGGAACTTCCTTATTATGCATCAGAGAATTTAAAACTACAGAATTTCAGGGGCTATTGCTAGTACCTTCTCACAAATGTGATTATATCTTCAAAATTCATTTCAAAATAATTTCTATATTTGTCTCTTTTGACTCAGCAATTTTTATATTACTCAGTTTCTAAAACTTAGGGATCTTCTTATTGATTAAATTTTTATTGGTATCTAATTTTATTTCTCTTTAATTGTGTAAAATTTATGTCAGGGTTATCTTGTAATTTATCTAATACACAGTTTATTTCATGTGTAAATGTATTAACCACATGCTGTTTTTAAAATGTATTATTTAATTTTGAATATATAGATGATTTCTAGATTTATTTTGTTGAAAATTTTGTTTGTTTGTTTTGAGACAGGGTCTCCTGTGAACCAGACTGACTTTGAACACCTAACACTCCTTCCTCCACCTCACTGGTGCTCAGATCATGAGCATGAAACACTCTACCTGGTTCTGTTTTATTGACTACAAATTCTAGTTCCTCTTATTGTGGAATATATTTTTAAAGTGTCAGGCATACAGAAATGCTACAGTATTACTAGCATATACTATCTATACTATCTAAATAATTCTATAAGCACATTGTATGCATACACACACACACACACACACACACACACACACACACACACATTCCACTGCTGTTAAGATCTTTCTAAAAGCAATCAATTAATAAAAGTGAGTGAGAATATTATCTGATGTTTCTGGATATTATTTTCTCTTTTCTGTGTCTCCTTCTATCAATTATTGTGAAGAAACAGTTGAATTCACACATTAATATTATTATCCTTCCAGTTCCATTAATTTTCCTTTATGTAATTTCAACTTACATTATTATAAGAATACATTTCAGAATTATAAACTCTTCTAGATATATTGTACCAATTATAAAATGATACACCACAAATGATATACTGTCCTGGTCTAAAATTCACATTGCTAATTCTGGTATTTAAAGAACCATTCTGTCTTTATTATGAACAGATAAGATTATTGAACCAAAACACAATTCCTTCCTCATAGGAAATAAGAGATACTTAACTTTGAATCTAATGTGAGTGTCCATGACCAAGAAACACAGATTCAAGTTACCCAAATTCCATGTACCAGAATAAAACATTTTATTGAAATTTTTATGTTAACGAAACAAAACTATAAATCAAGCTACTTTTCAAGTACATTGATGGAAACACTAGAATTGGGATTTGATCTAAGCTAACTGCTTCTCATGGAATCAGTCTTTGGACTGTAGGAAAATTGGGGGTTTTGGATTTTTTTGTTTTATTTTATTTTGCTTTAATCATTTTCTTTCTTATTTTCTTTTATGTTACAAAGATGAAAAGTAAAAAAGAACGAACTGAGAAATGAGTGGAATTGAGATATATGATGTGAAATTTCCAAAAAAAATAATATAAATAAAAAAATAAGCTGTTAATTCTCAAGTTTGGATGAGTATGCTTAGAAATATTTTACTGATATTGGATTTCTTTTATTCTTATGAATAAAGTCTCATTTTTTATCCATGTATCCCCTTGTTCAAACTCCCTGCCCCCTCCTGCTTCTCCACATCACCCTCTCAGGAAAACTGTGTTTTAGTGAGTATATTCTAGAAGGTTTTACTCTGTTCATCACAAAATATTTGGTCAAACATGGATGTTAGCAAATAATGGCTATTTTGGAAGCTAAAGATAGCTCAAGATGATTGTAATTGGTATCTGAAATTCGGAAAATTGCAACTTTTTAATAACCATTGAATTGAATCTGTACTCATTTCCTAAACCTTGCTTCAGGAAGGTTCAGTGGGAATATCACCTTGTTTGGTGGAAAGTTTCATTCATAAAGATTGTACATTTTTGTTTAAAAAATTTAACCTATTTGTGTCATTGTACTGTAATTATCCTTTGAGCACTAAATGTTACTTTCTTTCCCTTTTTATGTTTTTAATTAAAATATAATTATATCATTTCACCCCCTTGCCTTCCTTCCTCCATCCATTCCTGTCTCTTTCTTCTCATGTCATCTCATTCCCTCTCAAATTAATGGTTTCTCTTTTTGTTTTTCTATGATATATATATTTATATGTATATTTACATATATTTGCATATACATACATATGCAAATAAAACTTGGTTGGTCCTTTTAATGTTTTTTGTGTGTATCTGATGAGGAGCTGCTTTACTTTGGACTGAATAACCAATTAGAGAATTTACCCATGAGGGATGAATTCTTCCTCTCTCATCAGGCATTAGCTGTCTGATGGTAGAACCCATAAGATTTACCCCTTTCCATTAGCATATATATTGGCATTGTTACTGTCCAGGTCTATTTATGTTGCTGTAGTATTGAAATAACATGGATGTAACCTTCCTCAGTTTCTAGAGCACACAATCGCAAAGCAGATATCCTGTTCCACTGGCTCTTACAACTCTCTGGTTCTTCTTTTTTGATGTTTTCTCTGCCTTATGTTTAAGAGTAGTGTTATAAATTTATCTGTTGGGGTTTGACTTTCCAAAATCAGTTGATCTCTTCACCATTATTACCTCTTAAGGCTTTCTATAACTGTCTGCATTTGCTACAAAGGGATGTATTTTTACTGTGTGATGTAAAAGTAATTATATGTATTCACTTCCATTTACAAATATTGCTACTTTCTTAAGGTGTTGGTACAAGGAAGGCCCTTAAAATCCATGACCTCACAAGCTCCATGTAGTTTGTACAATTACATCAAGTTATTTACTCAGATCTGAAGATTTGAAACTAGGAACCACAAATAAATGAAAATATTAAGAATTTGCCTTTCTCTTTCTGGTTTACTTAATATAAAATTTTTTTCTCTACCCATTTACATGCAGTCTTTATGATTTCAATTTTGTTGACAGCTTAATAGTATTCCATTTTATATATGGTCTACCTTTTCATTATTTATCCATATGATTAGGGACATGTAGGCTGATTCTATTTTCTAACTACTGTGAATATAACAGCAATGAACATGCCTGAGTAATTATCTGTATAGTTGAATATCAAGTCCTATGTACATATGCCAAGGAGTGGTACAGCTGAGCCATTGAGTAAATTTCATTTAACTTTAAGAAGGTGCTCTACAGTTATCTCTGTGGTGACACTACCAGTTTGCATTCTCCTCAACTGTAAATTAGGGCTTTCCTTTTCCTACATAGAAACTTGCCAGTATTTGTGCTTAGTTATGTTGTTGATCTTGGTTGTTCTGACAGGCAGGAAATGAACTTCAAAATACTTCTAGTTTGCAGTTCCTTCATTGTTAAGTATGATGAATACTTTTTGAAATATTGTTTAATCATTTTTATTTATTCTATGGAGAACCTTCTGTTCAGTTCTTTAGCATATTTTTCAACTGGGTCATTTTTACAATCTTTGTTGTTTGAGTTCTTGTCATAGAGTTCTTTAACCAGATGTTATACTCTGTGCAAGAGCTTTCCTAATACCAGATCTGAAGTAGCTGCTCCTTCTAATCATTGGCTTTCACTTTATATTGATTTTCCTATGATCGCTCATAATTTGGGGGCATTATGTTTATAATATATATTGTATCATCAAATATGATGGAAATTAACATGTCAATAGACGTCAGCACAATTTTGATGCAAGTTACAAAGTCTACAGCATATTTATTTGTCACTTCTATGCAGGTATTTCTCTATGGACATAACTATGATGCATATTATATCAGCAATTTATTACATGAACTCACTGAAAAGATAATGCTAAAAGTAAGGTTTTCTCTTCCTTCATTCATTTCAGACAGAAACATTTGTCTCTATGTGTCCTCCAAGGTCTCTGTCCAAGGATGGGCTGGCCTCTCTTACTTTGGGACAAGTATGGAAAAAATGAAAGAAACAGCTCAAAAGTAAAAGCATCATGTCCTTGACAACAGTTAGAATATACACCATTCTTGTAGATATCCCAATGTTCATTATATGTTATCAAAGTCCCTGCAAAAGAAGAGCAGTTAGTAGTTCAGCTCAGCCTTTTGAAGTTCATTCATGAATAAAAACTTGACTGCCTCAATATCTCTAGTCTGTATCTGATGGATTTTGTGATTGCCCAGTTTGACAACATCATCTCTGTCTGGTGTTATTTGTTCTTTTACTTCGAAAATTGACTAATGTATTGGGAACTATAACTGACTGCTTTAAAGGGACTTCACCTGTGAATTTCTCTTACATGTTTTTATTCTGTGATTTGATAATGTTTTGTAATCTATCTATATAATTTTAATGTATTATCTAGCTTTATGGCTATTTGTCCATTAATCCATCTATTTCTTAGATATTATTTGTTACTTTTTACTTTGACTTGGCCTATACTTAATAAACTCACTCATTCAAAACCAAAATATGTGTATGTTAGATCATTGTACAATACAAAGCAATAAATTAACTAATTACTTAAGTTAATGGTTAAATATATGTAAGTTATTTAAGGTAATTTTGATAAAATGCTATTAAGAGTGAGAAAACAGTGTTACATATTTTTAAGACATATCTTAAATATATGATTGTCAAACTAGCATAGAAACAGAGCTAGCTGATAACTAAATCCAAAGCTTCTATTAGTAAGTCTAGAATAATTTTATTTTTATACTATAAAACTTGATATTTAATCAAGTTAACTGGTTGCAGATGCCTTTTAAAAATTAATCTAAAAAAATACTCAATAACACTCAGATTTGGAAGCTTTAACTTTTCCTTTCTTAACACGTGTCTGCATTTAAATACAACTTTCCATTTGATTATGAGTAAAACTAGGTTTAAGAGCACACAAAACTGTGGGAAGTCATATCAGGCAAATCCTTAAGAAATATGCATACACTCAACATTCCCCAGATTCATTTGTCCTAAGACAAATTTATTACATCTGGTATATTATAGTAATAAATTTTACTATATAAAATTTATTTATTTTGATTTTACCTTAAACCAGTTATGGAGATATAGTCTATTAACTCCAGCATTCAGGAGGCTGAGGTAGAAGAAGCCTGAAGATCAGAACTTATTTTAAAAGGCAATAAAATATCAAAGGCAATCATAGCCAAAATGAAGAAAGAAATTGGAATATAAGCCAATTTGCCAAATATCACTTGAGTGCACCAAATATTATATCTACCTGTTTAGTTCTAAATTAAAAGGTAAATCAAATAAAGAAATTACATAGGCAATGTTTATCTTAAATCCTGATTGGTCAGTAATTTTACATTATTAGAAGCCAAATTGGACAACATTTAACTTTTTCATTTGTGTATTTCATTGCTTAGTGGAGTGCTAGTGTGTAGGCAGGAAACAGTTAAATTTGCAATTGTCATTTGGTACTTAGGAGAGGGAAATTTGGATGCTGAGCAAGACAATCAGAGGGCCAGTGTCCCAGTTTAAAGTCAGATGAATGTTGGGTAAAATTATAAAAATAGAAACTGCCTTAGGACAGTAATAAAAGCATTCAACATTGTCTCTCAAGGTGACCAAGGTCTCTTTTTCTAAATGCAGGATGCGCTGAGGGAAGAATGCTGCTAAGTGAGCCATGTGGGTGAGGGATTTATCTCCTGCTCATGACTCAGTCAGCTCCTTTCTAAACTTCAAAGAGAACAAATGTAAGTCGACCTTTACTGGGCTTGCAAGGTTATCACTAATAAATAGTCACCAAGCAATCAATCATTTTAATTCAAAGCAAAAGGAATAGGAACAAAGCACTTTATATATCCTGGCTAAGTTCCACTCATTCAAAAATGATAATAAATATTGAATTTTATTTAATCTTCATTTCTCTTATTAGGCTTGACAAAGCATCATAGTTTCTCTTTCTGTTCACAGCTCTTTTACTTATTTATTTAGTTCTATAAGTAATAGTAATATAGTTAATATAACAACTTAGCTGTTGCTATATATTTTAACACATCACCCATCACCTATGAACAGATCCAAAATCAAATCATAATGAAGGGAAGAAATATAAGGACTATGACATTAACACAGTCTTGCAGTAATAAAAATAATTGCAAGTGAGCAATCTTTCAAAGCTACCAAAGAGTTGAGGTCTCAATTCATTCATTGACCATAAATCTAGATAAATGTGTACCTGCATGAAGAAACAGGACTTAATTTACTTCAACCATGTATATATCAATTTACTTTATATAAGTCCTTAGGAAGATTCGTTAAAAATTTTAAAAATCAAGTGCTTGTCAAATACTCAAAGAAAATGTGAGGGAGGATATTTATTTTGGAGAAGAGAGCAGGATGACAAGATCTCATGTAGTTCAGGATGACAACGAAGTCATTATGTAGCTAAGGATGATCTTGAACTCCTTATCTTCCTGTGTTTACCTCTCATGTACTGAGATTATGGGCATATGCCACCAATTTATGGAAAAGAACCTTGAACATTACCCTCTGTGTTGTTAGTTAAAGGAGGAAGGTACTCTGCACTCAGATTAATTACAAATCTTTCTTTATCTATTATTTCCTAAATAGGTCACATGTCTTCATATGTAAGAGAAAAAAATGTATAATGTGTGTTTTTGTGCCTATAAGTTTATATGCATATGTGTATGCAGATGTATGTTCAAGAAAGATATGTATTTGAACCATTTATTTAAATAATCCTATTAAGCCAAGGATAGAAACAATTTATTTGAAAAACAGAAATTGTATATCTTAACTACCTGAAAGTTTTAAAGAAATTTTCAATATTCCCAGTCTAACATCTACAAAGGGGATATGTTTGTGTTTTAAGATGCAGATATACGGAGATTAAGGCTGAGACCTAATCCAAATGTTATAGTTGATATCATCCAGTTAAGAATCACTGAGTAGAAGAAGGTTGTCTCTAGGAGAAAGAAAAGACCTGAATTATGGAAAAAAAATATATGTTGAGAAAACCCTCTTTGACATCCAGATCTTAAACAAAACACAAGGGATTACTAAAGCAAAGCAAAGATTGTGGTTTGCTAAGGGTTTGTTTTCAGGCATTCATGGGGACAGTCATCTAATCACAACTTAACTACTGTAGGCCCACAGGAAGGAATGGTATATCCATTTTTATGCACTGTACATATATGTGCTTAGAACACAATGTTTTACCTAAAATAATTTCATTTAAATTAAAGTTAACAGCTTTCATGAACTTTATGAAGAAAAAAATGGCCAAGAAAATATGATTAAATTTAGTCTACCAATACATAAAAGTAATAACATAATAAATTATGCCCATATGAGATTATTGAAGAACCCAAGATCATAAGGTTATCAAGTAATGGAAACTAAACATCACTCAGCTGAGCAACCTCTGGATCAAGGAAGAAATTAAGAAAGAAATCAAAGTCTTCCTAGAATTTAATGAAAATGAATCCACAATGTACCCAAATATGTGGGATACAATGAAAGCAGTCTTAAGAGGAAAATTCATAGCACTAGATGCCTATGTAAAAAAACCTAGAGAAATCCCACGCTAGAGAAGTAACAGCTCAGCTGAAAACGTTAGAACAATTAGAAGCAAACTCATCTGGGAGGAAATAATCAAACTTAGAGCTGAAATCAATACAACTGAAACAAAAAGAACAATACAAAGAATCAATGAATCTAAGAGTTGGTTCTTTGAAAAAGTCAACAAGATATATAAGCCCTTAGCCAAACTAATCAAAAAACAGAGAGAGAGTGTTCAAATCAACAAAATCAGAAATGAAAAGGGGGACATAACAATAAACTCCCAGGAAATCCAGAGAATTATCAGATCATACTTTGAAAATCTGTATACCACAAAAATGGAAAACCTAGAAGAAATGGACAGCTTTCTGGACAGGTACCATTTAACAAAATTAAATGAAGATGAGATTAATTACCTAAACAGGACTATAACCCTTAAGGAAATTGAAGCTGTCATTAAAAGCCTCCCCCAAAATAAAAGCACAGGTCCAGATGGTTTCAGTGCAGGATTCTATCAGACATTCAAAGAATTACTACCATTACTCTTCAAACTATTTCACAGTAAACTGAAGGAATTTTGCCAAATTCCTTTTATGAGGCCACAATTACCCTAATATGCAAGTCACTCAAAGACACAACAAAGAAGGAGCAATACAGACGAATTTCCCTCATGAATATTGTTGCTAAAATTCTCAACAAAATTTTAGCAAACTCTATACAACAATATATAAAAAAGTTACCCACCATGACCAAGTAGGCTTCAACCCAGAAATGCAGGGCTGGTTTAACATACAAAAAAACCATAAACATTATCCATCATATAAACAAACTAATATCCTTAGATGCTGAAAAAGCCTTTGACAAAATCCAATACTCCTTTATCATAAAAGCCCTGGAGAGATCAGGAATACAAAGAGAATACCTAAATATAATAAAGGTAATTTACAAGAAGCCGATAGCCAGCATCAAACATAATGGAGAAAAACTCAAAGCAATCCCACCAAAATCAGGAACTAGACAAGGGTGTCCTCTCTCCCCTTATCTATTCAATATAGTTCTTGAAGTTTTCGCTAAAGTAATAAGACAACAAAAGGAGATGAAGGGGATACGAATTGGAAAAGAAGAAGTGAAACTATCTCTATTTGCAGAGGATATGATTGTATACATAAGTGACACAGAAAATTCTTCCAACGAATTTCTATGGTTGATAAACACTTTCAGCAAGATAGCATGATACAAGATTAACTCAAAGAAATCAGTAGCCCTTCTATACACTAAAGATAGAAGGCATGAAAAAGAAATAAAGGAAACATTACACTTCATAATAGCTGCAAATGCTCTCCCATGTTCCTGGATAGGTAGGATCAACATACTAAAAATGGTCATTCTACCAAAAACAAACTACAGATTCAATGCACTGCCCATAAAAATCACAATACAATATTTTTTGGACCTTAAAAGAACAATACTCAATTTCATTTGGAATAAGAGAAAAGGTAGGATTGCCAAAACAATTTTGCTCAACAAAAGAATCTCCGGAGGCATCATCATTCCTGACTTCAAGTTATAATAAAGGTAACAAAATTTTAGCAAAGTTATAATATAGAGCTACAATAATAAAAACAGCCTGGTACTGGCATAAAACCAGACTTGTGGATCAATGGAATAGAATTGAGGATCCAGACATTAACCCAAAAACCTATGAACACCTGATCTTCAACAAAGAGGCCCAAAATATTCAATGGAAAAGAGATAGTATATTTAACAAATGGTGTTGGCATAATTGGATGGAAGTGTGTAGAAAAATGCAAATAGATCCAAGCCTGTCACCCTGCACAAAACACAAATTCAAGTGCATGAAAGACCTCAACATAAACCCAGACACTTTAAACTTGATAGAAAAGAAAGTGGGAAATACACTTCTACGAATTGGCACAGGTGACCACTTCCTAAATATAACACCAGTGGAACAGACACTAAAATCAATAATCAATAACTGGGATCTCCTGAAGCTAAGAAGCTTCTGTAAAGCCAAGGACACTGTCAATAGGACAAAATGACAGCCTACAGAATGGGAAAAAATTTTCACCAACCACACTAGTGATAAAGGACTGATTTCTAAGATATATAAAGAAATCAAGAATCTAGAGCCCAAAACCTTGAATAACCCAATCAAAATATGGGGTTCAGATCTAAAAAGGGTATTGTTAGCAGAAGAATTACGAATGGCTGAAAGGCACCTGAAAAAGTGCTCATCATCTTTAGCCCTCAAAGAAATGAAAATCAAAACAACTTTGAGATACCATCTGACACCTGTTAGATTAGCTAAGATAAAAGACACAGAGGACAGCCTATGCTGCAGAGGATGCGGAGCAAGGGGAACACTCCTCCATTGTAGGTGGGAGTGTAAGCTTGTTCAGCCACTTCCGAATGCAGTATGGCAGTTTCTAAGAAAATTGAGAATCAGTCTCCCCAAGGGCCCAGCAATACCACAGTCTCACTCCAATGGCATTAGCTCAACTATGTTCATAGCAGCAAGAATCTGGAAACAACCTAAATGCCCCTCAACTGATGAATGGATTAACAAACTGTGGTATATCTACACAATGGAGTACTACTCAGCAGTAAGAAAAAATGATATCCTAAAATTTTCAGACAAATGGATAGATTTGGAGAATATCCTCCTGAGCAAGGTTTC
This sequence comes from Sigmodon hispidus, assembly GCA_004025045.1. Lineage (NCBI taxonomy): Eukaryota > Metazoa > Chordata > Mammalia > Rodentia > Cricetidae > Sigmodon > Sigmodon hispidus. Next base: position 19,985 of record PVIH01006631.1, read on the forward strand.
ACAAACCCAGAAAGATAAGCAGGGGATGTACTCACTCATTAGTAGACTCTAAACAAACAAACAAGAAAAAAACAAAGCATGCCCAAGCTGCAAACCACAATCACTGAACAGCGTGGGATCAGAAACACCTTGGACTGACTCCTTGGATCCCACTCCCCTGAGAGGAACACCTGACTCAGTCTTGATGTTGGGGGCGGGGAACTGGATTTGCCAGGAGTGGAGGCTGAACTAAGCAATATTGGGACAGTGGGACCTTTGGACCACCTTCCATGGATGGGGGGGATGGAGAGTTGTGGAGAAGAGAGAATGACCTGATGTGGTAGGAGGGGGAAGGGACCTTGAATAAGGATATACAAGGATAGAAAGTGTGACTTCTGTGTTGATAATAATAATAAATAAATAGATATATAAGTAAATAAATAAAATTACCTCTGCAGGTGAAAAGGAAAAAAAAGATCATAAGACTATGTCACAATTTGAAAATCAATGCTATGCATTATTATCAACAGACTATATAAAATAGCTTATTCAAAATATTAAAAAGAAAAAGCATTACAAACTGAAAATCCTGTTTAAAATGTACCATGAATATCTCAATAGATGAAAGGAAAGTACACAAGAAAATCCAGTATTCAAAATTGAAAAACTTTCTCATGAACTTGGAAGAAAAAAGAATTTCTATAGTTTAAATGAAACAGCTGTTACCATAACAGCTAACATCATAACAACATGGTCATCAATGGTGACAGAAAATGATTTAAACTAAAGATGAACAAAGGAAGCAGTTTTTTCTATGTACTTCTCACAATAGTGCATCATCAGATATTCTATTTAATGTTGTACTGGAAATCATGGAGAAATTAATGGAAGAAAAAGAAATGAAATACATTTAGGTTGAAATGGGAGCAATAAAATGTCTCTGAACATCACTGAGAATTTATTTGAATGGTTCTTAGAAATAGAGGCAGGTGCAGCTCAGTTAGTAAAACACTTTCCGTGAAAGAATAAAGACCTAGGTTTGGAGTTCTGGCATCTATCTAAAAAGCTGGGCATGGTGGCACCTAAATATAATCCCTTGTTCAGGAAGTGAACACAGCAAGATTTCCTGGGGCTTGTTAACAAGTCAGTCTAGCCAATCAGTGAGCTCAAGTTTTAGTAAGAAACCCTGTTTTATAAATATAAATTGTAGAGTATTAGAAGTCACCAAAGTAAACCAGTGGCCTCAACACACATGTATATGCATATAGATACACATGAGCACATAGACACATAGGAAGAGAACATACTGACACACATGAACACACACATACACACACAAACATGCATACACAGAGAACCTACACCTTGTAAATGTTATTAAGAAGATTTAAGATCACAGAGAGAGAGAGACAGAGACAGAGACTGAGAGAAAATCTAAAACCTAGACCTTGTAATAGAAGAGACTTAGGAACACACAAACACACACACACACACACACATGAATATACATTGTGTAGAATACACACACAGCACATAAACCTACCAAGTATTCTTAAAAGAGATATAGGAGGACAAACAAGTATAATAAAGTAAATCATATTCTTCTATGCCAAGAATAAACAGGTTTTTTCTTGAAATTTAGAATACTATCCAAAATATATTAAAAAATATAAAACATTTTGATAAAATTGTTCTATATTATTGTTTAATGAAGACCTTTAGTCATTATTTCTATAATATTTCATGTATTCTTTATTTGTTCCCCATTCTGCCATTGCAGTCTATCTCCTCTGCTATTTTCACCAGCCTTGAATTTACTATTGTGTATTAGATTCTTTAGAATAGCTCTAATGCAATTATGCATTGTAAAAATGAAAGCAGTACTTTTCTTTTTTGGTCCAGATTTCTATTTTACTAGCTAGAACATTCAGTTAAACATTGAATAGAAATAAAAATAATAAAGGTGCTGGCCTTTCCCATGAGAATTGAAGAACAAAATAGTCCTTTCTTTCTAAAGTCCATTTCTCTCACTTCTATTTTAAATTCTTTATTTAAATATCAGGACAAAAGTATTATACCTGTTAACATCTATTCACCAGTTTCATCAACATTTTTGACATTTGTGGTCAGTTTCTATTGATTCATTTTAAAAAATAAATGTCTGAGTGACAATTTCTTATTTCTTTGTATTCTTTCACTTTTTGGGAGCTGGGTGCTGAATTTTGTGAAAATTGTATTGCTGATTGTATTTCTTTTCTGCTAAAGGTTTTCAATACAGATAGTTAAGGATAGTTTTGGGTGGCAATGTTTGGAAGATGAATTTGCTTCTTTTCAGTTCTGTTTTGTAATCATTCCTGGGAGGCCTCTAGAGTTTCTACATAGGATACATTTAACCCTCCCACTAAAGTATGACTCATTTTGACTCTCTCCTCCATTTCATTTGGAAATAAATATGTGTTGTAGCTTATTAGAATACAAGTAGGTCTTTAATTGTGAGGTTTGAAAACCAGCTGATGGTTTCATTACTTAGGAAATCATTCCTAATGATTTTGATAATCATTCTACATATTTAATGCATCCTAGTTTAAAGAACTCGGGGAATGCTTCTGGTTTTTATGCATATTTTTTCTCTTTTGTCACAAAGAAAAATCATTTCCTATACATATGCTATCCCAGAGGCCTTAAACTCCAAGCTTCACTTTATCACTCATCAAAGCTTTGCCAATTCTCAGTTTCATAAGGCTGATGTACAGAACTCTCCTACCAACAGAAATTTGTAATGACATTTGCTATCCTTAGTGACTAGCCTCTGAGCCATCATGTTGTGCTTCCTAATTAGAATGATTGAAAAATCTTTTTTTCATGTTCCTTGGAGTGTATGTTCTAGTCTCTATTTGTGTAACACTTTTGGAAAGAAAATCAATACCTGTTTTAATTAAAATAGCTTTGGCTTTCCAGAAAAGTTAACATTATATTACAAAGGATCCACAAATAACAGCTAGAGACAGGCTTCGAGGATAAGAGGGATGATTTAGAAGTTGCCTCCCTGTGATTCTTTGAATAAGAAGAATCAGAAAAACAAAGAACAAAATTCCAAAGAGAAAGGAGCCTTAGTATTCTCAAAAACATTGATAGAACAGTTTAACAGAAAGAATGTAATGGTAGGAAAGAGTTGGTAATACATACATAGAAAGAGATAAAAGCTCTGTGAGATGGGACACATTACCACCAGAAAATATCTCTCCAGAGAAAGCAGATAGGTAGGCCACACATAGAGACTACCTGTTCTTCCAACAAGCCTTGGATTCGGTGATGAAGCTAGTGCAGAAAATGCCTTCTCCTTTGTAGAAAGAAAAGCAGAAATTGTGTTTTTTCACCCATAACTTAGAATACCTTAACTAGAAGGGCTGTGCTATTTGAGACAGAAATACTCCAAGAAATATAAAAACAAGGAACAATTGTAGTTCAAGGTGATTGAAACACCAGCTACAGTGTCTGTTTAAGAGATGATCCCTGGTGGTAGTGTACAACCAGAAAATCAACACCAGGAGTCTGAGGCTGGGAAAGGGTATAGTAATCAATAGCCATGCACTCTGTGGTTTCCAGCCAGCCCAGACACTGGAAGATGACTAATTCTAACACATAAAATTCATGAACATATTCCCAACCATGTTTTTTCAGCTGCTCCTTTAAATCTTACAACCAGATATGCCCAATACCTGAGTTCAAACCAAGTGGAGCACATGATTCTGAAAGCTTCTTCTATCTCATGCAGTGGTTTGCTGCTGGACATGATGTGAAAACATCAGAAACTAGAAGGCAGAGTACTAGATGCCATGTTATGTTCCCTTCAATACTTAACCTGTTGTGGAGATTTAGCTGTTCAGTCTGAAATTCAATGGAATAGCACAAGTAGGCATGATGGGCATGGTCTTCTCTAAGGACTTTAAGAATCTAGGAGAAGGGGTTGCAGAACTCTTGAACTGTGGATGGATTTCTGATGTTGCCACTTAGTTATCTAGTCCAGTTCTTTCCTCATCCTTCCTCATTTAAAATATTTTAAGAACTTAGACTTTGCTCATCAATGAGACATAGCCTCTGGCAGCATCAGTTACTTCAAAGAGGATGATGGAGGAAATGATGCCCTGTAGGCTATGAACGTGTGTTGCTCTCATCATTAATGATAATGCTGATTAACTGGTAGCCAGGCAGGCAGTATGGGCAGAGCAACCAAACTAAGAATGAAAGAGATCTGTGGAGTCAAATAGATGCCAGCCAGCTGCGGAGGAAGCAAGACATGTAAAAAATGAGATAACAAGCCATGAACCATACAGCAAGTCATAGCTGAGAAATGTGGGTTAATTTAAGAGCAAGAACTAGTTGGCAATAAACCTGAGCTACTAGCTGAGTGTTTGTAATTAATATAAGACTTTGACTAACTATTTGGAAGTGGATAAAGAACAGGGCCGGACAGAGAAACTCCATTTACTTTTTTTCCTGTGCTCTGCCTGCTTTGCTTGCTCTAAGACACAAAGGGAGGACACCCATTGGATTGCCCTTTAGCATTCCTGAGTACCAGGAGTGAAAACATGTCTATCTCATAGACTACAAATCCTGTATGGCTAGTAGTAACTACAGGTAGTCAGAGACAAAATATTTCAAATTTATACTCAGCAAACTGGAGGACAACCTAACCTTACCTGCCCCAAATTTCAGCCTATGTGCAATACTAGCCTGAGTAGCAAGACTGTCAATGATTGATAATGAATTTGATGAAATTATACCAGCAAAATCTTGAATTCTTTGAAATGTTTAGGCATCCAAGTATAGAAATGTTGAACCACAAATATAAATGTCAAATAAGAAACACACAATTAAAAAATTTAAAATTCTACAAATAATAAGACAGTACTAAAAGTTGCAAAACAAATACCTATTCATTCAAAAGGCAAATTAAATAAAATAAAATGAGATCTCTTGGTAGAAATTTCAAAAAGGAAAGTCCTCTATCTAAATAAGTATGAAACAAGAAAACCATGTTTCATTAAAACTATTATTTGTATTAATAAGCAAAGTACTCTATATAAAGTGGGACACAATATAAAGAAGTTCATAACCACATACCATGTTGTAGATGATATTTGAAGAAATCATACAAATAATTGAGGAAGAAATGTAAAACTACAGAAGCTTTAATGAAAATAGTTTTCTATAGGAAGATTATACAAACAAATAAGATACAAGAAAAATCAATCATGTTCAGTTAAATAATTTACCAAACATGCAACTAACACTGGAGAAAAGAAATGAATACAATACATGCAAGAAAACATACAAAGACTCTGAATGTAAAACTAGTATATTCTATATACCAAGCAAGTAAATGTCCTAACAAGTAAAATATTCAAATCATTTCTCTCAAAGGAGACATTAACTCAATTGACATAAGATGCATCTATTCACCACATATTAAGAAAAAGTTTATCAAAAGGCTATGATGATTATAAATGAGATATATAAAATATCTAGAGACTCAGTTTAATACAGCAAGTCCTCCTGGCCATAAAATGAGATAGATTCAAAACTAACCATCATAAATTAAAAATAATTGTGATTAAATAATTATGCTGGCATCTAGAAGGTTTTAGTACATCAAGATATAGTAGATTTCACAAAGACGGGAATATGCTATAGAGGCATTTCAAATTACAGTAGACCAGACAGCAAATAGCTAGACCACAAACACGACATGGAATGATTCAATTAAATGCCGATGCCTCAGTAGCACAGTGTTCACAGCCCATCTTTTTAGCATTAACTTGATCTTTCCACTAGACTGACCAACTGAGGTCGGCTTATTAACATTCTGGAATTTTTTTCAGCCCTTATCTCCAAGTTCTAACAAATTTCTTTTACTCCTGCCAATTAAGCATAAATTCTAAAAGGTTCCACAGTCTTAAAATAATGAAAGCATCTGGAAAAAAAGTATTCAAAAATATTTGCACACATATGAATAGATGATGATGGATGATAAATAGAAGATAGATAGATAGATAGATAGATAGATAGATAGATAGATAGATCAATATTTATTCTCTGCAATATTCATAGACCCTTAAGATCCTTAACAAGGTATGTGTGAAGTCACAAGCTCCTTTCTTCTTTAGTTCCCATCACACTTCATTTTCCAAATACAACCTTTAAACCATCAGGATACATCCTGAGCAGTAAAAGCTCATATCAGACTCCTTAAGTGGATGTTTTAAAATTCCTAATATACACTTTATAAACAATTTAATTACATTATTAGCATTTTTACATGGCTAATATCTATTGAAAATCAATCATACAAAAAATAATTTAGCTGATGGCTCATCGTCCTGAATCAAATGCTCCCAATTATTTTACCCTAAACATTTACTTATTTATTTATTTATTTATTTATTTATTTATTTAATTGATAGTTGCACTATTGTTCACTTAAAATTGAAGAGCTATTTTTTCCATTTTAAAATTTATGTGTCAACAATTTATATCTATTTATGGGAAAAATATTAATTTAATAAGCCTTTATTCTTTCCCACAAAGCCTTCTACCTACCACACTAAATTCATCAAATGTGTCCCTATCTCTTTATTATCCATTCTGCCTCCATTTTGACATTATTTCTGTGTTGTTATTTCTTACTTGTTAGAACTTCATAATTTACATTATGTCACTCCTTATCCTATGTCGTTGTTTACCTTGAACACGTGATTGAAACTATAGAGTTCTGTTCATATTAACATACATTGCCTGCCCTCTTCCCCCAGATTTATCTATAGGAGAGGACAATTTTATACATAGATCTTGTCTTTTCTCTTAAGTTAATTAAACCTTCATGTCCAGAGACTGGTCAGAGGGGTAAAGGAGAAATGTTCTTACCCTTTAGCATACAAGTATTTACTTACCTCATCTATTTTAGTGAAACTACTTAACTCACCTTGATGTTGATAATCATTAGAAATGAGAATGTGTAGTCAGGATGGATGACACAGATGATACTTAAAATTGAATAAAAAGCAAGTAAACCATGCAGCTTCTCAACAAATAAAAGTCTTAACAAGTAGCTCATTGTCTCATAACTTTTAGAAGGAATTGGTAAATGTTATCATAAACATAAAAAATTAAAATTTCTAAAACAAACTGTTAATCTGTCAATCACTACTCCCCAAATCTAATACCCAACATATATATATACAGAGAGAGAGAGAAAATGCACATAGTTAATGTGAATTTTACTAAACTACTAAATTCAGGTAAACACCCAGGCTTACTAAAATCAGAGAATGACTTACACTAAGTAGTTATTAACCTAAAAATCTCACTTCTAAAGAGATTGAAACTTATATCCTAGAGTTACTAAATAAAGATTTATTACAAGGAGATACACCGTGTGATTTGAAGACTTTATAAATTATCTGAGCAGCACTAACTAAATAAAATTAGATTTTTGAAACTCTTGCTTTATTCAATAGGAATAGCAAGTTCATTATTTGCCAGTAAATGGAATAATGGGCTAATTAGCAGCACTTGTTATGTGATGAATATTCAATTACCAGAATAGAAAAGAGAAAAGAGGCATGATACCTTGGTAAATTAATTCCTTCTTGTGGGCTGAATTTGCATCCACCTGGCAGAAAACATAAACAGCCTCTTAGTAAAACCCTCAGGAGTTTTGCCAAATTCAAAAAATTAAAGGGCATTTAACCCTTTCACTCTTGGGCAGAAAGCTGTCCTTCACAGATGTTTTCTTCAAAATGTAGGTTGAAATTAATCACATCTGTCTAAGCTGCATATATTTTGCAATGCTGAGAATGGTAATTAACCATACTTCCTGTCTCATTTGAATCTTGTATCTCATGTAGAGGAAAGCTGTAAACAATTTTTAAACTTGTCTCATTGAACACATATGTAAGTAGGTGATAGTTAAATGCAATTATAATGATATTAAAAAAAATTGTGAAGCCTATAATCACCCGAGATACCTTCAATAAGCAGTGAATTTCCTCTTTATCACTCAAATTTTGTCTCTACTTTCCTTTCATAGACATTCTCTTTTTCCCACATTGAATCCTTTTTCAAATTCTAGATCTGGAAACAGGAGTATCTGCCTGTGAATGATTTACCAAGGCAGTCATAGAAGCCGTACAAGTTGGGAGAGTTTAAAATTACTTTCAAGTGAGTAAGAAAAAAAGTATGATTAATTGTTCCAACTAGTCACAATTTCATCTATGTTTTATAGTCATGTCTATCATTGCTGATACTATGTAGAAAGTATGAGAGTTGTGCATCAACATCAGAAATTGGTGTAAGCAAACAACACATATGACTTAGCTGTGTGGAAAAATGGAGAGGAGTAACCTCTATGGCAGGTGATGTGATGGTATAAACTGCTTGATAGGCATGCCGTTAAAAGTATGGGATTCAGGATTTAGCTATGATTCTCACAATGTGTGCTCTCTAGTGCAGTGAGTTTAGAAAGCATAAATCTTTAAATACACCCAATCTTCACTCTAATTTTAATCAGGAAATTTGATCTCATGATACAAATAAAAACCAAGAGTATTTAATTAGTGCCTATTTTAATTAACTAATGATCCAATTTAGGATTGATTAAGGTAGAGTGCCACTGTTACATGAATTTAATGTAGCCACATTATTTACAAGTGATTGCTCATTCTTGTTCTACTAAAACATAATTGATTGTGGGTTGCTTTCCAATATTTTAAAAATAATATACATGTTTTGTTGTGTCTTGCTTATTTCTCTAATTAGTGGTGTTTTGATGAGGGACTTACTGGGAGCCATCATGACAGTGGATGTAAGGAAAAAGAGAAGGCCTATAAATAATAGCTCCTCAATAGGGGACAGTGGACTATGCCCACAATCCTGCTATTCTGGAAACTGAGGCTTGGGTCTGTACATAGTGAGATACAGGCCAGATTGAAAAACAAAGGAAGACTGTGTCTCAAAACAAACAAATATACAAATTAAAAGGTACCTTTACCAAAACTCTGGGGATGTCTCTGATAACAAATATACCTCAAAAATGACAATGTGAAAAAATTAATACCCTGGATCTTTTTTTTTCATGTTAGAATTTAAAGAATCCTTCTGTAATATGAGGTTCCTGGCTGGCCTGGCCTTTCTGGCCTAGCCCTGACATTTGGACCCACTTGCAGCCCCACTGCTGATTAGCATCAAATAATCACACAAAGGATTATGTTAATTTTATGCTCTGCTTACCCATAGACCTAGGGTCCAGGCATAGCACTTGCTAACTCTTCACTCTTAAACTAATCCATACTTCTTATCTTGTTCAGCCATACAGCTCTGTGCCTTTTATCAGAGCAGCATAGTTGTCCTGTGTGTCTGCTAGCTTCTCATTGTATTGTCTATGTGGTATCTCTCTGGCTTCTCTGTGATGGCATCTCTGCTCTGCTTTTCCTGTTCTCAGAGTTTTCTCAGTCTGGTAACTCTGCCCACGTGTGCTGTTTGCCTTCAGCCAATTAGTGTTTTTATTAAACTAGTAGGCAGGACAATTATGTAACAACATAATCCCATTATATCTTTCCTTTGTAATTTGGACAAGCCTAAGAAAGGATACTGTTCAGACATATCTAACTCTGCTCTAAACTACCACTAACTGGAGAGCAGTACTCTTTCTATAACATAAAATAGATCATTCTCTCTCTTCTCACTCAGCATGAAAGTGGCAAGAGGAGGACATATAGAGACTCAAGAAGAAGACAATCCTCCACAGACCAGGAACAGAGTCCTTTCCAGACATACAACCTGCCAGAAGCTTGAATCTGGGCTTCTCAAAATCTAGAATTTCTCACTCAGTCCAAGTTACATTATCTAGCACAGAAGCTAACTGAACCAAGGTCCCATATATGTGGTACCATAACATACCTGTAAATCTCTATCTGTAGTGGCTTGAAAATTAAAGCTTTGGATTTAAAAAAAATCTTCATTGTTTTGCTATTAATATACATATATGTGTATATGTATGTTTTATGTATACATATATAGTGTGTATACACACACACATACACACGCACATACTCTACTATATATCATGCTTAGTCTGGTTGTTCATCTATATTTTCTGCCTGGCTACTGGCCAATCAGCATTTTATTAAACCATTTCAAGTGACAATTCTCTACAGTGTACAAGAGGATTATTCCACAGCATTGGGTTTTTAAATATAAAGTTCTTTTGTTCAGATGGCACATGAAAATTGTGTCTTAGAGCACTCACAGTCTCTTCTTATTCTATCAGATGACATCAGGTCCAAGTATATGTTTGACAAATATGTAATCTATAAGAAATAATTGATGTGTTCTGAGATATTATATTTGCATGGCAATAATTTTTAGATGGTTTCATTGTTTCAAAAGCAATCCATGCCATTATTGTCTAATTATGCTCTGCCAGTGAATGACCATGTTATAGATTGTGTCTATAATATCTTCCAAAGGCCCACATATTAGATGCTTGGTCCCTGTCTTAGTTAGTGTTTCATTTCTGAAAAGAAATTCCATGACCACACATTTTCTCCAACAAGGCATACCTACTCTAGAAGGGCCTCATTTACTAATTCTTCTCAAGCAATGCCATTCCCTGATGACCAAACATACACATATATTACCTGACACTGTAGGGGTCACTTTTATTCAGACCACTACAGTCCACAAAATGTTACAGAGGGAGCAAAAAGAAGCGAGAGTGGTAAAGCCTATGAGGAAGAGATATTTAGAGGGCAAAAAGTGTGTCATTGAAGGGATTAGGGAATCCTAGCTGTTTCATTTCCTCTCTTTGTTTCCTGGGTATGTTGTGAGTCAGCTTCTACCTTGTCCCAGTATAATAACATGTCTTGGCAAAGATGAAATGTTAGGATTATAACCAGTCATAACTTAGAATTCTACATCAAAATAAACCTTGTATTCTTATAAATGAATTATCTTAGGCAACTTGTTATAGTGACAGAAAGATGAATAACACAGTCTAGAATATTCTTTGCAAAATATAGTTATAATCATGATGATATTTATATAGTCAAAGACAGGAAATTATAAGAAAGAAACTAAATAAAAAGCCTAAGCTAAAAATATAAAATAATATTTGAAATGCATCGTTTTTCAATTTTTATGGAAAAGATAATCTTTAAATCTATAATGATAATTTTAATCTAATTAATTCCCAATGGCACAGTACGCCAAATAATTTATATTCATCATTAAATTCTAGAAACCCTTTTTCTCATTTTCAACCCTCACATTTTACAGCAGAGAATAAAGTGGAATCTTTCTCTTCCCAGCTTCATTAGCATTGTAATTTCTTGCCAAGAGAATCAACTTGATATACTTGAATTCAACTTCAAGTTGAAGTATACACTAATCCAGTTGAAACCTCTCTAAAAATTTGACATAAATTAATGAAGTTTCCAAATGTTTTGTCAAATACATATAATGATGTAAGAGATCTAGACACATTTTTTTTTCTTCACAACATCATGGGTCTCTTGTTACAAGCTCAAAGAATTTGAAATTTAATACAAATACAATAATTCACATGGTTAAACCATGCATACATAACCTGTATTTTACAATTTTTACTAGCTAATTTCTTCATATGCACATAATATTGAATTACCATTTAACTTAACTTTTTGTATTATTTAAGCAAGTAATAAAATAACTACGAATTAAATAAAGCTTGGGAGAGATTGGTAAATTGACTCAGAGGTTCAGAGTACTTGCTGATCTTTCAGAGAGCACAAGCTCAGTTCCCAGTACTTACATAGTGAATCATAAACATCTGGAACTTCAGTTTTCCCCTCTAGTCTTTGAAGAGACCAAGCATAAGTCACTCATCTCCACAAAATGCAAATAAGGGAATCTTAAGAATAGTGACCTGTAGCCATTTTGTTTACATTCTATTCAAATACCAACAGCATGTATTAGTCTGGGGAAGGCATTATATTACCACCTTATGTAAACAAAAGAGTCTAAGAAGCCCATTGTAATTATATTGTATGATAAATGATGTTACATATTATTCTTAAAAAAATTTCTCAGAGTACAGTGTTGTCCTTATGCTACAGAGCTGACAGATAATTATGAACTTGATTTAACTTTTTGTATAGGAAATGGTAAAACATAATATCACATTTTCATTCTTCATTGACTTACTCACAATGTCCTACCTCTAAAATGGTAGAGATTAATTCAGAAGTGTTTGTGTGTAAGTAATGACACAGTACCTCACTTCTGCATTGATGGTCTCTGGCAGGGCTGTGTGTTGTAGTATGTTTTTTTAAGTTTGTTTTGGGTTTGGGAGGTTTGTGACTTGGCGCGTGGCGGCGGTTATAGTAGTGGGTGGAGAATCAGAGGGCAGACAAGTAAAAAAAAATAGAGTTAGTCAGTCTCCATCTTCCCCCAATAAACAACAGACATATAAGAAAAACAGGTGAGCCACGGCGGGCCACGTAACAGATAAAATAATAAAAATAAGTTAATTTAAGATAACAAACTAGCTAATAATGTACTTAAGACATGGGCCATACAATTTAAAAAATATAAACATATGATTCATTTCTTTAAAAGACAAAAGTCACCACAAACCAAGTTCCAAACCGCCGCCATGCGCCAGGTCACAAACCTCCCAAACCCAAAACAAACTTAAAACAACATACTACAACAGATGGAGGCCAAAACAATACTTTATTTACAACACACAAAAAACATTCTACCACAGCTGTGGGTGAGGAAGGACTTGCTTTCTTTAAAGGTCTGGCCACAGGGAGTTTAATTATGCTCTAATAAGTAAATGAGCAGCATGAATGGGTGTTTTTGTAAAGGGGGAGATCATAAGTGTGAGTATGAACCTGAGAGGACTGATAACTGAGGTTGATGTTGTACATGATGTAAAATCACCAAACAATATTTATATGTGTGTGTGTTTGTGTGTGTGTGTGTGTGTGTGTGTGTATAATATACATCCTGAGAAAGTGACAGGAAAAGAGATGATTTGGGATATAGAACTATGAGTGCAGCAAAGAAGCTTTATCTACATTATGAAGCTGTGTCTTTTCAGAGTATGCAAGACACTAGGTATGTTGCTTTTTATGAGACTGATAAATTTCATCTAGCAAGACTGATTATTTTTTTTATATTGTCCAACAATGGCTGTTTTGTTGTTGTTTTGTTTTATTTTCATTCTTACTAAATTTTTAAAAATAAAAAAATGTAAATAGAAAAAAAGATAAGATAGCATTGAAACATTAAAGCAGTATTAAAAATGCAAACCTATTACTGAGTGGAAAAAAAGCAAATGTATTCATATGTGGTTCAGTGCTCATCCCCATGGAAATGTTTAAACTTTCTTTGACAAAGGAATTCAAGAGAGAAATGGCATCCCCCCATCTCCTTCAAATCAGGATAGGATATCCCTAATGACTTTTTAACACTTCCCTTCATAATATAACAACACAGTAAATTTTAATAAAATGTTATATCAGCATTAACATTTGAAGAAAGTATTAAAAACAGCTCATTTCCTTCACATTCTCTAATAACTAACACTATACATATTTAGATATTTGGATACCAAATGAGAATATATAATACCTATTTCTATTGAAAAGTGGAAAGCCAGAGAAAATAAATTGAAACTAAAATATGAAATCCCTGTGATGTCATACAGAAAAGCAGAAGTAAATGGTTGTAGTAGAAACTCTATGTCCTGCCAAGTCTAGAAAGACAGCATTTACATGTTTTAAAGACCCAAACATACACAATAATGCTCCTTTTCTGTTCTCTCCCTCTCTCCCTCTCTCTCTCTCTCTCTCTCTCTCTCTCTCTCTCTCTCTCTCTCTCTCTCTCTCTCTCTCTCTCTCTCTCTCTTCATCCCCCTCTGGTTTACTTGCATTTTCTCTGCTATTTTCATATTCCACATCAATGAAAACTAACTCCATTTTTCTCTTCCTCAATTTTTCTAGAATCTCCTTCCATACTACTCCCCAGACCACAGGTTTTCAGAGATAACCTAAATGATTGCTTCTTAAATGAGGTTCCAGAAGATTCTAAACTAACCACTTACATATGTCCTCATTCTTTAGTCCTCTTCCAGCTCCCTGGAGTCTACTTCATCTCTAAAACTGAATTCTATTTATAGTTTTCAACACTTAATTATACCAGGTTAAGAACAAAAGAAATGCTTTCCCACTGTTTATATCACTGTCTGAATATGTCACAAAACACTGTTTTAGCACTTGCCTGAAGGTGAAGCAATACAGTATAAAAAATTAAAGTTTATTTCAACATTAGTTCTATTTTAAAAATTAGTAAAATTGTTTAACCTGGTTCCCTGAGACATAAGAGATTTTCCCATTTCCTCTGAAATCACATTTTATTGTTAACTTCAGAACTGGGTTTCTGTTTTCCTGTTCTGTCTTTTTAGTTTCCTGGTCTGTGTTTCTATTGTGAACCAATGGAAGGGTACTATCTTCTTTGAGCTTTCTGTGTTTAAAGACTTAAATTCTCTAGGTGTATAGCCTTATTAAAGTAGATTCTATTCTCAGGTTTAAAAGGACTTTAGTTAGCTTCTTTGTGTTGACATAACAATAAACCACAATCCAAGGGGATTACAGCAAAAAATACATTCTTCCCTGTTTCTGGATGTTCAAATGGCAAAAATCAATGTCAGTCAGGAACTCTTACCTCTGATGACTCTAAAGATGAATTCTTTTACACTACTCTTGCTAACCTCTGTGGAGATATATAGTATATTTAATTAAAAAAAATAGCCTGAAATATCAGATGACAGACCATGAAAGTCAGGGAGTGGTGACTCATGCCTTAAATCCCAGGATTAGACAGGCAAAGATCCTCTGGATTTCTGTGAGTTCAAGACCAAACATAGTTAGGCAGTGTTGGCATTCACCTTTAAAACTAGTTCTAGGAAGTTTGAACTAGGAAGTGAGATTGCTGGGCAGAGAAAGAAGAGGAAGGAGTTCAGCTTTGCCTGTGTTCCCTTTCAGATGAGGACTGAGAGGAATTGAGTCTGAGGATTCCTAGAGACAGAACTTACCCTTTTTGGTCTGAGGAGTTGGCTAGGTGGGAACTGGTTGTGGATCGTTTCCCTGTTTCTCTGATAGTTCAGCTTTTCCCCAATATCTGACTCCAGGTTTTTATTAATAATGCCAAATAGAATTCATGCAATAAACCTCTGCTAATATTTTAGTGTTCAGCATTCCTTCATTTCTTGCCTTAATCCAGTTTTCTGTCTGACTCCATGGCCATCTTCCCCCATATCTGTGTGTCTCACCCCTTTCCTTCTAGTTAGAACACCCACCATTGAATTTAAGGCTCATTCCAACACAGAGTGCTCTGACCTTAACTTCATTTTTTTCTCAAAGACCATGTTTTCATGTTCTGAGATCACAGAACTTCTAGCTGCCATTCTTTTCTCCCAGTAAAAGGTCACATTCACAAATAGAGATAGTGGGATCTCTGCAAATCTTACTAGCAGATAATATGCAATTCATTATAAAATCATTCAAATGCAAATAGACCATTTATAAAAAGAGTGTGAAGTTATTCCTGTTGGGCCCTTCTGAGGCCTAAATTCCTAAGCCTTCCTAGAGTTTGGCGACCTGTCTCTGGCCATAAACTCCACGTGTGAGTGACTCAGCATAGTCTGACTTAAGATCGCCTCTGCCTAGCCTCTGCTAACATGCTATTGGCCCTTTTCCTCCACCCCACCTACCCTATCCGAAGAGTCCCACTCCCCTCTCACAGCCCTATATAAGCCTCAGACTGATGCAATAAAGTGAGTTCTTGCTTGGACAAGGCTCTCGACTCAGCGTGTGATTTCCCCTGGGGGCTGGGGGTGCTGGGTCATTGACACTCATCATCTGGCTCCAACCCTAGGGAGAGGCCTGCTGGTCCGGATCTCCCTCCGCCCTATTCTGCCAGACAGAAAGAGTCCGGCATATTCCAACTAACTTTGCTTAAATACTTATGTTGGTGCTGCAACTCACACATTAGTATACATCCCATTTTTAAAAGGATGTCTCAGAAGTACAGAAAACAAATACATAAAACTGTCTCTGAAACAAATATGTTTTACCTTTGATTTTCTTGAACTTTACAGAATGGAGAGTATTACCTTGTCAATATGGCTAACTATTGAGAAATTAAAGACAGTTTATTTCCCAGATCTTTTCAAGGATATACATTCCCATTTTACATGATTGCCTATCAAAAATGTGTCATGTGCAGACTGAATACCATGACATGTGTCTCTCAGAAAAACTGATTTAGATCCAGTTGTCTCATTTTTAAGAAAACATCTTCCAATTGCCTGGTTTCACATATAATTAGAGTTCATCTTCTCATAATGGCTTTGATGTCAGACAGATATGGCTATGAATCCTAAATTTGTCAAAAATATAACTGTTTTGACATTCAAATTAAATAATTTCCCTAAGCTTCAACTTCTAGCTTGGCAAAATGGGGATGTAACATTACCATAAGGAGTTAATGAAAGTAGTGATTAACTCATCCATCATTAACATAATGCTTGCTAGAAGTGCTGGTGACTTGTGCTAACTTTTATTGGTTCAGCTACATGGAAATATCATTTAACCACACAAAACCTGTTACAGTGAGCATGTGCTGCAACGCTATATGGCTTTCTGTCCTGATAAAACTAGCATAGCTCATGTAGACATGTGCACTGTTTGACAGACCAAAATAACCTTATCTTTCTATCTGTGTATAAAATAAAATAGTCCCAAACACCCAGAGTTCTAATGATTAGGGGCCTGAAGCACATAATTTTACATTTAAAATGGTCTTCAAAGTTCTTTATCTTTATTATTTATTATGAAGACAACTGAGGAGGAAACTGAAGCATGTTAAAATTTCTTTAAAAGAAATTAGAATCTCCTACTTGAATGTTATCTGTTTTTAAGACCCTATTTCTCTGTTCACAACATATTATTCATCAGTCCTTGGGAAATGAGGCAGAAACATTCCGTTATTACCTAATAGACCCTTTTTTTCCCATTTTTCTTTAAAAGTATATTCTTTTCTGAGACAGGAGAAAGAAAAATGAACTTTGTATTTTGTAGCTTTCCCTATAACTAGAAATATCTCTTTGATAAAATTCTAGTACATTAACTATAAGTAATAATATTGTATGGGACTCCCAAGACCAGGGCAGTCTAAGTATTTTTCATGAATAACAACTCACCTAGACAAGCATGTCAAAGACCCACTACTATTGGGTCTGCTTTCTAAGAGATGCTATGAATCCTTCAAGGTTAAGGGGAAGTACACTAAACAGAAGTACAAGAAAACAATTGCCCATGGGTAAACATGAACATAAATTCAAAAATCATTTTTGACTCTAGTATTATAGCTAAAGCAACAATGTTAACAATAACTGCATTTTAGAAATGTAATGGCTTCACAACATAAAGGAATATAAATCAATGTTCGGAAACTGTAAAACTGAATGAGTAATAAAAACACAGCTTTTTATATAATAAAAGTTCAGTTGTTAGCAACTCAAAATACAGTTTTTAGTGTAATTGTTTAATAAAATTCCCATGAAAACTTCAAACCAACAGAAACATCAAATCAAACACATTTATACACATACACAAATTCACACATATATATATACACATACATACACATATATACATATGTATATATATATATATATGAAGAAATGCATACATATACACACATACAAACTCACAAGTATTCCCATTATGTTGTATGACACTGTTCCTGGGAAGACACTGAGGACAGACCAAATTATGGATACCATTAAAGCTTAGCTTGGTGAACCAATGAGTTTACTGGAGTTGAATACAAAAATATGAGGAAAAAGTTTCTAACTAGAGTGAAAATGACTCAAAGACATCTGTGTCACCAAAAGTTCAGCCAGAATGAATGACAGATCATGAAAGCTGGACATATGGAGCATTCTGAACAATACAAGCAGGTTAGGTGGCAGGAGAACATAGCTTCCAAATGGGTTAAATGATCTAAGAGTTTTCCCAGGAGCTCAACTGCTCTGTGGTTCTTATGGATAGCATGTTAGATCTCTGCTGGACTGGTCTGAGCCTCCTATAAGATGTGAGGCCTGTGAGAAATTGTCTTTCAGAAGTCTCACATGCATATATATATGTACATATATATATATATATATAAATATATGTATGCTCAGAGAAGAGATGCCTGGTGACTCTGCGGTGATTTACTGCCTTTAAGATCATTCTGTTCTAAACAGATTTTCTCCAACATAGCGGCTTTTAGGCTTTTATTTCTGAGGAAACTGCCACACAATAATACATAAACATATACACACAGAGACCTACACACACAGAGACATACACAAACACACACAGAGAATGACAGAGACAAACACACACATGGAGGAAAAAAGACAGAAGAGATATAAATGTGCCAAACATTCAAGCATATCATTTTGAAGCATATATATATATATTTACATTTGAAGGTATGACTAATATATCACAATATTATTAGGAGACTTTAATACCTCAAATTTAAAAAATGGAAAGGACATTTAAATAGAATACTAAGAAGGTAACAGATACCAGTAATACCACTATTATCCAAGTGCACTTAAATAGACATACACACATGTGCACATGCACGTGTGCACACACACATACACACACACACACACACACACACACAAATAAAGCAATAGAAAAATATTGCACCTAAGAATCTGTAGTTGAGCCATTATAGCCTGGCTTGAAGAACTTAGATTTTATTTTTTTTCTTCTAATTTGCTTTTATTTCTTATTTATTATGAATAAAGTCATATTTTTTTATCCATGTATATCCTTTTACAAACTCCCTTCCCCCTCCCGCTTCTTCCAGTCACTCTCTCTTCTCCACATCTCTTTATCTCCTCCCCATCAAGGGAAGAAGGTCTGAAGGTCCCAAGGTGTCTTAGCTCAGCATCCATGCCAGGCAGATCTGTTATCCTTACCCAAACATCAAGACTGGATCAAGTGTTCCTCTGGAGGGAACAGGCTCCAAGTTGCTGGTCCAAGGTGTTTCAGATCCCAAGCTGTTCAGTGGTTGTGGTTTGCAGTTTGGACATGCTTTGCTTTTTGTTTAAAGTCTACCAATGATAGAGTACAACCCCTGCTTATCATTCTGCGTTTGTGATACCTCTTGCTCAGGAGGATATTATCCAAATCCATCCATTTGCCTGCAAATTTTAGGATATCATTTTTTTCTTACAGGTGAGTAGTACTCCATTGTGTAGATGTACCACAGTTTGTTAATCCATTCATCAGTTGAGGCGCATCTAGGTTGTTTCCAGGTTCTTGCTATTACAAATAATGTAGCTATGAACATAGTTGAGCTAATGTCTTTGGAGTGTGACTGTGCATCTTTAGGGTATACACTCAGAAGTGGTATTGCTGGGTCCTTGGGGAGATTGATTCTCAATTTTCTGAGAAACCGCCATACTGCATTCCAAAGTGGTTGAACAAGCTTACACTCCCACCAACAATGGAGGAGTGTTCCCCTTGCTCTGCATCCTCTCCAGCATAGGCTATCTTCTGTGTCTTTTATCTTAGCCAATCTAATAAATAAGCCTCTAATAAATATTAATCCTTATATGGTATATTGTATTTAAATAATTCTGGCCATATTACCCAGGACTTAATTAAGAAGAAATAGAAAATTTAAGTTACACACTAATTAATAAGAGGTTGAACTGGTAATAAAACTCCCTAAAAGAGAAAAGCCCAAACCAGAGAGTTGTACTGATGAGCTCTACAAACATTTAAAGAATTAACATAAAATTTCCCAAAACAGTTATTAAAATAGAAAACACTTCCAAACCCATTTTATAAGATCAACAGTACCCAATACCAAAACTAGAGAGATATTACAGAACAAGAAATAAAATCTAAGGGCAATATCTCTGATGAATAAAGATGTAGAGATCAATTATACATTAAATGAATCACAGACAATAACCAAATCTGATTTATACCTTGTATGCAAAGATGGTTCTACATGTATTAGCTTATTAATAATAAGAACTACACAATAGAATGGAGGATGAAAATAATGCCATTTAATTGGTTTGTATTAAAAAATGACCCCAATAAGCCCTTCAATTTGAATACTTGGTCCCCAGAGGGTTACCTATGTAGGAATGCTTAGGAGGTGTGGACTTGCTGGAAGAAGTACATCACTTGAGCAGGCTTTGAGGTTTCAAAGATTTGTACAATTCCAAGTTCACTCTCTCTGCTTCCAGTTTGCAGTTCAAGATGAGAGCTCTCACCTATTCCTGTCACTATGCCTGACGCTTGCTACAATGCTTTCAAGAATGATAGTGATGTAGTCTTATGCCCCTTGAACTATAAGACATAGAGAACCCTTTCTTCTATAAGTTGCTTTGTTATAGTGTTTTATGATAGTAACAGAAAAGTAGATAGAATAAAAATCATCTCAAAATACAAAGAAAAATAAAATCGTTAAATGCCTTCACAAATTATGCATGGAAGAAATATATCCCAACATGATAGGGACTGTATATGAAGAACTCATAAGTAACATCATATTAAAAAAATAAAAACCTGAAAACTCTGTTAGATCAGTAGGTGATGAAAATTTGTACTCTTGGTGCTTCTATTAAACACAGAATTGAATGTCAGAGTGTAACACAAAGAGATAAACAAGTGGACAAAAAGAAAAAGAAAGAGCAGGAGGAAAAAGATAGGGGCAAGAAGGGAGAAACAGGGAGCATCTACATTCAAAGGGAACAGCGCTGCTTTCTGAAGTTACAATGTGTGTGTGTGTGTGTGTGTGTGTGTGTGTGTGTGTGTGTGTGTGTAGTCTTATAATGACTCCACAAATGAATATTTGCTCATTGAAAAATAAATATAAGATTTAATTTGCCTTGTATTTTTTTGTTTCATTTTGCTTTCATACAATCAACTACACAAATTGCTGAAACTAAAGAAGACAGAAGATACTGTTAAGTTTCAAACCCAGGACAAATAGATAAAGTCCAAATGTAACATATCAAAGCTGGACCTGTCTGCTAGATTCTCCCATCATCTTTCAGTCCCTATCTATGACAAGATTTGGCTGGGATACCTAGACATCTACCCTGAACTCTCCAAACCAGGAGGTGGTCTGTCTCTTTTCCAGAGGTTCTTCCCTATTGAATCCAGTTACCCTTCCCTTTTGTACCTTTGGCCTCCTGGCTGCTACACCAGGTTCCCCTCTTTCCACTCTCCTTGCTCCCTCACCCCCTTCCCACATAGACCAGCTCAGCCTCTGAGTCTTCTAGATATCACCACTTCTACCTATGCCCTCCCCTTTGATCTACAATAAACTTTCTCATCCACCATATCTATGAGCAGCCTTGTGTTTTCTTTCTTTTTTCATTTATCTGGTGTTAAACTTGGAATAAAATAATGTTTCTACATTGAGAAACTGGTTTTTTGGAAAATATCTTATTTAAAAGTTTTTTTATTAAAAAAAACAAATACCAGCCACAGTTTCCCTTCCCTCCCCTCCTCGCACTCATCCCCAGTTCCCCCCACTGCACCTTATCAACCAGCCTCAAAGGGGATAAGGCCTCCAATGAAAACTCAATGAAGTCTGGAATAACAAGTTGAGTCAGGACCAAGCCCCTCCCTCCTGTATCAAGGCTGAACAGGGTATCCATCTATTGGGAATGGGCTCCAAGAAGCCAGTTCATACATCAGGGATAAATCCTGATCCCACTGGCAACGGTACCTGCTGCACAGCTGTTGTGCACATTCAGAGGACTTAGTTAGGTCCAAAAACTTGATATTGTTAAAGTTCCCATACTACCCAAACTGATGAGAGGATTCAAGTAAATCCCTATCAAAATACCAGTGTCAAAATGTTCATAAATAGAGATAAATTAAAGTATTCATATGAAATTCTAGGTAATCTTAAAAAGCGGAAACAAGTCTAGAAGCGGTGACCTACTACATTTGAATATATGCTACAAAGTATCAGAGCATACTGCCTACATAAACTCAGACACAGAGGTAATAAGAAGTTCCTGGCCCAGACTAGCCCCAAGATCTGGACCAGCAGTCTCAAGGTAATACACAGAAGCTTATATTAATTTTATGTGGATCACCCTATGGACCAGTCATATAACTTGTTAACTTTTAATTCTTTAACTAACCCATAATTATTATCTTGTTTAGCTATGTGGCTTATACCTTTCCTTAGAGCAGCATTCTTCTTTCCTCTGCATTTGCTGACATCTCTCTGGCATCTCTCCTGGCGTCTCCCCTGGCAACTCTGGTGGTGTCTCTAGTGGCATCAGTGCTCTGCTCTTTCTGTCCTCAGAGTTTTCTTAGTCTGGTACCCATGCCCACACTTCCAGTCTGCCTTCTGCCAGTCATCATTTTTATCAAAGCAGTAAGTGAGACAATTATTTACAATGTAACAGAACATAATCCCACTAGACACAGAAATAAACAAAATGGAAGAGATATATTCATGTAAATTACCCATTGTCACAGAATGGAATAGGCTCTGCAACAAATGAAGTTTGAAAAATTAGGCAACTACATGCTGCATCACAAGAGTGCACTGTTAAGCTACACACACACACACACACACACACACACACACACACACTCACGTCTGAAAATCCTCAAAATGAATTTGAAATGTTGCATGTAAAATTATAAAGCTTCTAGAAGAAACACTGGTGATGATTACTTGGGAAAGTACCACTCCAAACAAAGGCAATCAAAGCAAAAGAGTATAGAGACATGGTAAACAAAGCTGTCTCTGCACAGGGAAAGGAGCAATTGCTGAAGTAGGAAGGTAACCATGGAATGGAAAAGTATTTTCAACCTATATGTCCAATAAGGATAAATATCCAAAAAGTAGGAAAATTCTACAATTCAATAACAAAAAATAACATTGTAAGAGTCTAATAATTGTCGAAAGAAGACCCTAGGCTCAAATAGTATGCTAATAACAAGAAAATTTTTTCTTCAGAAACAACCAACATGCTAAATTGACCATTGTACAAAATAGCAACCACAAGAGGAACACTCAGGATCCTTTTAGACACAGCTGGGGAAACAGTTAGGACATCTTCATCATGACTGGCCAAGCAAACAGCAATTACATTAGTACATTTTTGATTGTCTGAGGTTTACATTTTCAGCTTTGGGAATAATTGGGCAAGATCTGGCAAGTCTGGACATGTTTTGAGAGGGCTTACAAGAACTGTCTTTAACTGATCATTACTTTGAGATTCTGCAGAAGCTGCTCAGGCCTGGTACATGCTTTCTCCTTGTCTTTGCTGTCAGGGAAGTAGCTGACTCATACCCCTTTGTTAGGGAGAAAACTTGTTCTCTTTAGGAAACTAGTTTAGAAACTGAGGTCTAGTTGTAAAATGGCAGAAGTTTAGACCTCTCAGCATGGTTAAAACATCAGTTAAGGGACCAAATACACATTTCTCAAAAGAAGACACACCAACCAACAGGTGTATAAAAAATCATCATTATAGTCATATAGCAAAATGCACATAAAAGCTACACATAGATGTATTCAGAAGTTCTTTTGTCCCACAAGAAATTCTCAAACAATATAATGGAAAGCAGGCATTATCACCTTGACCTAGAGGTATGTAGTTTGGACCTTGAGGCCTCAGTGTACAGGGCATGTCCAGCTCAGTTCATTCTCTTGGAGGAAGGACCTGACCGGCTTCTACCACATGGACCAGTCCAGCTTTTCAGGAATCCCACAACTGTTTAGTCCCTCATATCTGTAAGTGTTTCCCTATAAACCCTTTAATAAATATTAACCTTTTAATCAGTTTCTAGTGACTATTATACCAACTACACAACAGCCACTTTCCAAATAATTGACTCTGAGTCTAAATATTACAGCAACTGCTGGGCCAGTAGCTCAAGCTTATTACTATCTAGCTCTTTATTTATTTATTTATTTATTATTTATTTATTTATTTGCCTTGGTGTTTGTCTGAAACTGGAACTACAGACAGTTGTTAGCTGCCATGTGGGTGCTGGGAATCGAACCCGGGTCCTCTGGAAGAGCAGATGGTGCTCTTAACCTCTGAGCCATCTCTCCAGCCCATACTATCTAGCTCTTACCTTTAAATTAACATATATTTCTTATCTATGTTTAGCCACATGGCTTGGTGCCTTTTCTCAGTGCAGCATTCTCATATTGCTTCCTCTGTATCTGGTTGCTGGCACCTGCTTCTATATTTTTCCTCTTCCCAGAATTCTCCTAGTCTGGTTGCCCTTTCTATACTTCCTGCCTGGCTACTGACCAATCAGTGTTTTATTAAACCAATACTAGTGACAAATCTTTGCAGTGTACAAGAGCATTGTCCCACACTTACGTATCTTCTGTCAACTGTAATGAATCTTTCTCTGTGCTACCAGCCAGCTCCCAAATAATGACACAAAGCTTCTTATTAATTATGAAGACTTAGCCAATAGATTAATTAAATTAACAACTTAAATTAACCCACTTCTATTACATCTTACCACAAGGCCTATGGCTATTACCTCTCCTTCTGCAGTTCTTTCTCTGCCTAGAAGTCCCATCTATATTTTCTACTGAGCTATTGGCCATTCAGCTTTTTATTATACCAATTATAGCAATACATCTTCACACAGTCTACAAATACCTCACAGTAGTTTGCCTCTTAGAATCACTATTAAAACAGCAAAACAAAGGACAGCAAACATTTGTCAGAATTTTGATGAATTAAACTACTGAAAACTTTGAGATTCATAGTATGTTTGTGCCTCAGTTATAAAAAGACATGTGGATGACCTTGCCTATTTCTTGATTCTCATTTCTCTGTTTGTTTATTTAAAAACTCACTGAATAATTTCATCATCCCCTCTTTTAGATTACTAACAAGTTTAAGCATGTTTAGAAATCTCAAAAAATAAAAAACCCTTTGGTTTCCATAAAGTATATATTAAAATGTATATTTAGAAAGTAAAGATCTGATAATTACATTGACCATTATCTTTAATAGTGTGACCCACAAAGAAATAATAAAATACATGCAAATTAAATTGGAAGGTGATACAGTGTTGTTAAAGTTCATTTTAATAATTTTAGGTGATCAACTGTGTTAATTAAATTTAAGTAAAGTTATGACCAGATAAAATGAGCAAAAATATTGAGAAACTAAATAAAAGTATCCCTGAAATAAAATCTGATTAGTGCTTAGAATAGTTAGCAGTACACATTAAGAACAGTCATAGAAATCTCCAGCTATCCTAGTAACTATTCTACAGTAAGGGAAGAAAATGAAAACATTACCTTCTTTAAAGAATGGGAATCACATTTGTAACTGTAACCATACTAAACATTCACACTAAAAAAATAAACACGGTAGTATCCTTGGTTAATTAGCCCAGGAAGCCCACAAAACATCACACATTTTCCTGTTGGTCAATAAATTTAAGCCATAACCAGTAATATGATTAGCTCTTGCTTGTCAAATATTTGGACAGTATGAAATGCTGGCAGTCTGTATATACATTGATCACCACATTCTGTCACTGTAGCCTGGACAGCTCTGGATCAAGTATCACTGCCAAGGAAAATGAAAGCAGCCAGAAAATATGAGCATAAGACAGAGAAAATACAGTAGTCACAGAAAAGAATGGCCTCTCTAGGACAAAACTTGAAAAGAGGAAAAGGTCTGAAGAGCTCTTATGTCAAGTCTAGATTCTTTTTAGCCCTCCATTAAAGCACAGAGATGAACAGACCAGGGAGCCTCTACTGGAAAAACAGACACATGTGTGTACTTTAGACATTGAAAATGAAAACTGTGATCATCAAATCATGCATCAGTTATGTGTGATTCTTTTGGAAAATGAAGAATCATATAGTTCAGTTGGACCCTTTGAAACGACTTCATGAGTTTGCCTTCCCAGTGGCATTGTTCACTCTTCAGGGAGGGACTTAAAACAGTAAAATCCTCCTCAGCCTAAAGTCCAGCTCCACACTAAACTAAAGCCTAGTGAACTGTTTCAAGCACACTACAGGATACTCAAACACTGACTGTTGAGATCTGATGATCCATGTTGTATACTGCATGAAGCAGCAGACATTTCTCACTTTTACACTAGAAGATTCTGTTCTGTGTTCTGTGTTTGTTTTTAGACCTTCTGAATCAAATCTTCCATCTCTTCCATCTGCTATTGGCACTCTGACATTCCAGGGCATCCTTGTATCTGCTGCTTCTTTCATGGCTTGTTTTTCTCATCAAACAGCACAATGCAACTGTGAGATAGAGGGAATCTACTATTTTAATTATCTCATTTTGCATTTTTTGTTATACTTGCATGAATTTTTTTTATTTTTTGTATAAATGTTTGCCTGTATATGTACATCAGCTATGAGCTAGTGTCCACAGAGATTAGAAAAGAACACTATATTCCCCATGAACTAGAAATACAGGTGGTTATGAGCCACTATGTGCAGTGTGGGAATGGGACATGGATCCCCTGCAAGATCAGCAAGCACTCTTGACTGACAGCTCCCTCCCCATTTTGCATTAGTATGAACCAAGCTCAGTCCCTGAATCCAATCATAATCTCAAAAAATTGAAGGATAAAGTCTAGTTCAACATTCCTTTGACTGTAAAACACAATTTTTAAAAGAGCAAACTAAGATAAAAAGATATGAACTACAAGTTAATTGTAAAGATCATAGTGTCATGAATGATAGACATCAAGGTTCATGCTACATTATTGATTTTAGATGATTTTCAAAATAATCTTAAAATAAACATTTATTTCAAATGTTCCAATACCAGGTTAAAAAATCAGTTTGATCTTTTAAACTAAACCATAATTATTACATATTTTCTAGTTTCATTAACTTAATATGTACTTTGAAGTCAGTCTCTATAGTTTCATCCTCTGCAATTATTAGCATGTAGATTATATAAATATGCTAATAGAGTTGAAATGTAAGAATATTTAAAATCATGAAATTCTCTCACTATTTTACAGCTACTGCTCCCAGTCATTTTAATACAATAATTAGGTCTAATAAATTGGTCCATAACCTTGGAAACCATCCTGTATGAATCAATATAATCTTCTAGCATTTTCGTTGTCATAGAAACTGATTATAGCCAGCATGTTAACACAAGACATGTTTTAGGCAGAGATGATTAATACACCAAAGTTTAGGAAGAAGCCCATTCATACCATGATAAAATAACTTTCATAATTGTATTACATTATGTTTTCTGATAAATCATATCCTATTTAAAATTCTAACAGATAGATGTTATAATTAATATATATTAATATATAATATATACTTACATATATTTTAAATGAGTAGATAAAGTAAGTTCTTTGAGATGAAATCAAGTATTGTTTTTACTAAGAAAGGATTTCATCATTTTCTGTCATTCCAGATTAAACAGTATGTAAGCATAACATGACCAGCAATACAGCCACTCAGAGTGGTTCCCATCATTACCTTATTGTGACAATGACAGTGTCCCAAAGATTTTTAAAATCCGGCATTGGTATTCACTGAATTGCATCATCTTTAGAATTCAAAATGTAATTTCTGAAATGAAGAGGATATAATTAGATCCTTGAAAACTAAGCAGTGTTTTGTATGAAAATAATAGAGATTCTGAGAGTAAGATATTTGTCACTCAAAGGTTTTATATATAAAGCATTAGAGGAAAATATGAGTCATTATTTTTGATGAAGTACATTTTTATAAATTACTTCTTTTCATGTGATTGAAATACTGGCATTATAACACAAGAAAATTACAATCCTAATGTATCAGCAACTCTACCTTAATACAGAAAGCCATTGGATCCATTGAATCTACTGTAAAACAAATGAATTTTACATTTAAGCAAAACTATCCAGGAAAAAGTAATCTATGGTAAGTACACTCATACATATTATATATATATATATATATATATATACATACATATGTGAAGGTAGCATATATAATGTAAACATTATATAAAAATGTTTTTATATATTTACTATACTTGTGCTACTCAAATATAGACATATATATATATATATATATATATTTCTGTGTGAGTAGAGGGAGGGGATGATGGAGGGAGAAAGAGAAATGTAACTAGATTCTATACAAACGTACAGAATATGTATCACTCTTAGTGAGTAAAAATCCTAATCAATTTTTTCATCTATATCCTTATCATGTAATGTTATCTCGCATTAAGAAGCTAAATGCTGTTATCATAATTCTGTTTATTTTTCTAGCTCATTTAGAAAAGCAAATGCAGTTATAATGCTACCAATTAAATAAATGAGTCCCCCCTAATTCCTTAGTGCCATCACTGTTCAGTGAGTTTTCAATATTTGTACCTATATCAGAAAATAGTAGGATCAAGTCATGATCTGGATATAGAGAACCCAAAACAATTCACCTTTTATATTTTTCTCTGGCGATCTTTTCTTCCTCTTGTAATTTTTTTAAAAAATAAGGTGATTGCTATCTATTTTTTTCTTTTTATGTTTGCTTCTCAAGGTAGGGTTTCTCTGTATAGCCCTGGCTGTCATAGAACTTGCTGTGTAAATCAGGCTGTCCTCAAACTCACAGAAGACCTGTATCTGCCTTCTGAGTGTTAGAAATAATGGGGTGTGTTATTACCACCCACTTGAAAATAGAATACTTTTTCTCAATAATTTCATCACTGAATTTTCTAATGGTCCTTGTTATTTCATATTTCGATGGAAATTCACTTTTTAATCTTGAAATTACTTTGAATAATATAAGTAATGTATATGGGCCATGGTATCTGACATCTTAATTTTGCCTAACAGAAGTTATTAATGATAGTTGTCATCATTTATTATTTAGGGTTTATAATACAGTACAGTGATTCTAAAGTAATATTTGGGATATTTTAATGAAACAAAGCTTCATTAATGAATTATTTTACTATTATTGAAGTTTATATAGACACAAAAAAACATTTTACTCTTTATTAATTTATTAACAATGAAATTAATTTTCATATTCCTAAATGATAGAGATGTTAAGCAATTTTAAGTTATTTCTTGGCAAATTTAATCTGTTGTGATCTCTCTGCTCAGAACTGTAAGCCATCTTTTAAACCTATTTTTGAAACACTTCACACATGAGCACTTACATCTATACCCTTTCTGTAATCCTTCTCCCCTTCAACTCCTTCCATGCTCCCTCTCAAATTCATAATCTCTATTTTAGTGTTACATGTACATACATACATTTATGCAACTTATAGTTAGACATCTGTACTATCAAAAACTCTCAAATACCTGGCAACTGCATCCCAAATAATTGATTCAGAGGCTTAATATTATACTGAATACTGGGCCAGTAGTTCAATTATATTACTGACTAACTCTTACACCTAAATGAGCTCATAATTCTATTTATATTTAGCCATGTCACTTGGTACCTTTTTCTCATTGCAGTACCTTCCTTCTTCTTCTGCATCTGGCTGGCCTCTGTTTCTCAGTTGTTCCTCTTCCTAGAATTTTCCTAGTCCGGTTGCTCCACCTACAGTTCCTGTCTGCCTTCTAGCCGATCAGCATTTTACTAACTGAGGACAAGTGACAAATATTTATAGTGTGGAAGAGCATTCTTCACATATATCCATGTAGATTATGCATACATATATTCACATATGACATATAACCTACTGAGTCCCTTTATCTTTAACAATATGTAAATGTGTTCAGTTATAGCCCATTTTATAGTTGGGCATTTCTTTTGATTCATTATTATTATTATTATTATTATTATTATTATTAACAAAGAAGTCACACTTTCTATCCTTGTATATCCTTATTCAAGGTCCCTTCCCCCTCCCACCACATCAGGTCATTTTTTTTCTTCTCCACAACTCCCCATCCCCTCCCTGGGCAGGCTGCAGGAAGTACCAAGGTCCTGCTGTCCCAAAATTGCTTAGATCAGCCTCCACTCCTGGCTGATCCAGTATTGTCTCCCCTCCCTCAAGAATGGTCAGGTGTTTCTTTAGGTGGAGTGGGATCCGAAGAGTCAGTCCAGGGTGTTTCTAATCCTAAACTGTTCAGTGGTTGTGGTTTGCAGCTTGGGCATGCTTTGCTTTTTTCTTGTTTGTTTGTTGCTTTGTTTCATGAGTTCTTTGTAATTTCTGGATGCTAGTCATTTATCAGATACATACCTAACAAATTTTCCTCTATGGGCTTGATCTTCACTATACTGAATATTTCTATTGCTGTATTAGAGCTTCTTAATATTTTAATGTCTCAGTTGTCATTTGTTGGCCAGTGTTCCTGAGAAAATTGCATCCTGTTTAGATACTCCAATCCTGTGGTGATATGTTACATATTTAACAAAACCTGGAATATCAAGACATCAACACCCAGTCAAAAACTAGGGGGACATAACTCAGGAATTTCTTGATCTTTGATTACAAGGCCAAACAGCTGGGCTTCAATGGCACACACCTTTAATCCCTGCACAGGAAAGCCTGGGAGCGGTGACTTATGCCCTTAATCCCATAACTGCAGAGACAGAACTTTCTGTGTTTCTGTGAGTTCAAGGCTAACTATCGAATAGAGTTACTCCTACCTTTAATCCTAACCTGGATGGGATACAGCTGGCAAGAACGGAATTTAAAACAGCTTAGGAAAACAGCAGAGGAAAAGCCACCATGAACAAGACCGAAGAAGTTGGAAGATAGCTAGGTGAAATTTGACTGTGGTGTTTCCTTTCTCTGATATTCCAGCCTTTTTCCCAATATCTGGCTCTGAGTCTCTTTCTTTCTTCTTTTCTTTCTTTCTTTATTTATTTACTTTTAGTATTTATTTATTTTTCTTATTACTTATTATGAATAAAGTCTCATTTTTTATCCATGTATCCTCTTGTTCAAACTCCCTTCTCTCTCCCACCCTTCCCAATCACAATTCCTGCTACACAATCCTGTATCTGTGACTTCCAGGGCCCAGGTAATCTATGATTTGGGTTTGTTTATTGTTTTTCCGACTAGTTTTATGTTACATGCTTTAATCTGTTTTGAGTTGATTTTTGTACAGGATGACAGATAAGGCTCTAATTTCATTATTTTACCATTGAACATACAGTCTTTACAGCACCATTTGTTGAAGACAATGTCTTTTCTCCATAACATACAGTCTTTACAGCACCATTTGTTGAAGACAATGTCTTTTCTCCACTATGTACTTTTGTCATCTTTATCAAATGTAAGATGGCTTTGTTATATGCTCTCATGTTTTCGTTTTCTGTATGTTCCATTAGTTTATATGTTTGTCTTTATACCATTACAATGCTATTTATAGTAACAATTATATAACATTGCTTGATATCTAGTACAAATATTCTTCTAGCATTGCTCTTCTTTCTCAGTATTACTTTGACCATCAGGGAATATTGTTATTTCATATGAATATTAGAGTGTTATTTTTTACTTCTGTGAAGAATGTCCAGGGTGTTGAAGTTGATATTGCATTGAAACTGTAATTTTCTTTTGGTAGAATGGTTTTTTTCACAATGTTAATTCTACCAATCCATGAGCATGAGTAAACTTTCCAATTTCTATGGTCTTTTGGATTCTCTTACTTGTGAAACACTGTTTATGTGTAAAATGAGGTAAAATTACAATAATGGTGAAGTGAGAGCTATAAAACATATCTGCTTAGAAAATTAGGTATCCTGTAAACATGGAAAGATTTCAGACAATGTGGATTCTACTTCCTATGATATTCTTATAGCATGAAGACTGTTTTATAGATAAATAAATGTATTTTGCAAAATTACTTGAGTAATATACTTAGTAACAATATAGCTAAGTGTCATAAAAACAAAGTTAATGTCAGTCTTGCTATTTATGTCAGCAGTAATTTACATAATGATTACATTTATAATTGGAATCAATTGTCTTCTTAGATATATTTCAGTATTCCTCTGCTATTGCAATATTTTTCCACCAGATGGTAGCCAATAAAAGCAGTAAGTAAAGAGATTGACAGGGTTAAAATAAATAAAACTAATCTGAAGCCAAAGCAATTTTTCATAAATACAGAAATAAGTACTTTCACAAAAATAATTTTTAAAAACTTGTTAAGAAAATTACTATTCTGGTACTGAATTTGCACAAATTCTTCAGGATTATTTTTGTTTTCTAGACTTCTAATACAAAACTTGAGTGTTGTAGTCAATGTTCATAGATTCTTTAGAATGTACAAGTACTGACTTTGAATAGTCCTCAAGTCTCACTTATAAAAAGCATCATGGTTCTAAATATTTTTTGGGGGGGTGTATTTCCTGACAGTTCTTTTTCTAACATTCATCTATTCCACTTACCCTGCAGAGCTTAGGCTGTGGACTTGCCTTGTCTGGGTGGAACTTCTTGTATCTCCTTGTTAGTCTTGGCTTAGACATGAAGAACTCATTATTTCCAAAAAGCAATTATCATTTCTGTCTGGATACATTAAGATTTTTTTCTACAAGTCTTTCCCCCTCTATCACATTTTAAGCAACAATTTATATGAATTATTCATAATGCCCATATTGCAGGCAAGGATTTCTTTATTAAATTTGATCATAATAATAGTTATTACCCTAGTCATGGCAGTTTTATGAGCATTCTTCAATGCCATTACCTGGAAAGATTTCAATCAAGAAATATAAAAGATGCAAATCAATTTCCATAATAAAATTAAACTGCACCATCCATTCCTTCACTCCAGCAAAGGAGCTGATTGGCAGGCTCTCTGTGATACCAGGAGCAGATAGCATTAAGCTATCGGTATAATGAATAGAAAAACATCCCTTCTTAAGCATTTCAGAGGATTTTCTTTCATTGCTGCTTCTTCTTGTCTGCTAAGTTCATTGAATATAATGTTTAACACAGAGTCTCTATATAAATATACTTACAGGGCATTTTCTCTGCTGAAATCATTAGTTTCCAGAATTTCATTATGGTTATATCAGAATAAACATAAAGTTATGTGCCATTTTTTGCATTTGCACTATGGAAATTACTATGTAGCTTGTTGGTCAGGAAAACTTCAAATTCTCTTTGCTGTCCAATATTCCACTGAATGTATAGTTTTTCCTAACTCAAGCACCCTGAATTTTATTTAGAATTAGGAGGGGTTCTTTTCAGTTATGACTGGAAATTTAGACTAAAAACTAACAGAGCTTTTTCTTGGTTTACTTTTTTTGTTAATATTGACTGGACCATGATCTCACTTTGATAGCGCACTTCAAACATTCTGTGCTTTCATGGTTTAGAATTATTGTGGAACAAGGGAAAAGGAGGTATTTCTCTGAAAAGAGTACCTGCCATGTAAACATAGAACCTGTGTTCAAATACTCATGATCTAAGGGGGAAAGATGCTGCTAGAGACAGAGATCAGCTCAGTGTGTAAGAGTGCATGCATGCAGCTCTCGCAGAGAACCCAGATTCAGTATTCAGCCCCATAAGTATAGTGTCCTATCACCCCAGCTCCAGAAGACCCAATGCCTCTGGCTTCTATAGGCACCTAAATCACATGAATATATCTACAAACTGACACACACAAGTAGGCACATATATGAATAATGTTTAAAAACAATTGGATACAGTTAAGTGGGGCCATACACATTTATGTAACTCCACTTCTGAGTGTGGGATTTAAGATCATGGGAACCATGGGGCTTGCTGTCCCCAGGCTAGCTTCAAATAAGAAGTTGTTATCTCAAGGCAATAAATGATGTGGATGTGTATTCTGATCTATGAAGATGCACAGAGACCTATACCTGCAAAAGTTAGCTTTTTCCTTTACTGACTATGAGCATTATTGTGTCACAGAGAAAAAACAAGTAACACAACAGTGAGTGATACAACTATTTCACTTTCTACAAAGGCAACAGGGACCATTCCTAAAATAGATTGTGGGAAGTTGGGCATGTACATGCTGAATGGAAGGAACTGCCAAGTTAGCAAATATAATATTGAATATCATCATTACACAAAATTGTTTGGTAGACCAGACTCATCTCATTAATGTCTGTTTAAATGTCAAATTTTTACATTGGTATTCTTAGAGAGAAAATATTCTCCGCTTTATAGCACAGCATCAACTATTTAATTTTCTTTTCATTGGAAATACCACTTCTTTTGTTTTTAAAATACATTTTGGAAAACTGTGAAAGGACAGGAAAAGGTTCTGACTCTTCCTTGGTGTTTTCATGTGATGTTGTTTGTAGGGATAGAAAAACTAAATGCAAATGATAGTAGCTATATTCCCAACCCATTCAGTTTTGAAAAATTATCATTGTAAGATGATTGCATTTGTTCAGCTTGAAAATTCATTTCAGTTTGCACAATGTATTCCCTATCTCCTAGATATAAAACAGCAACAACAAAAACAAGAATTTATACCATTTATTCAATGCCTGCTACATGATCAAGTCATCAGTTAGTTCTAATGGAACATCTTGTGCCAGGCTGTTTGGTTGAAAATGTTTTCCTTTCTATATAGAAAAAAATATGTTAAAGCAAATCAACCATATCCAAATATATGTATCTCAGCTCATTTATTTTAATATTTGTAATATAACAGATGTCAATACAACTAACAAAAACACTTTCAGATTAAATTTGCAAAGTTTATTCAACCAAAAAGTTTGTTCTAAAAGAATAAACCAAGGCTTAGAAAATTTCTCAAAATATCATATTAACTTTGTTGAACCTGGATCTAGTAATAAACATTTACAGAAAAATGGTACAACCTTAGTTTTTTCCTATCTAGGCTTTTTATTCTATTTATACCATGACATTTGACTTTCTGTCATTGTGAAAAACATGATGGAGAAAAATCTACTGAAAGGAAAGTGAATTCACTTTGGCTCATAGTTTCGGTTTATTCATTTCTATCTGCTCTGTGATGGGCAGAACATGATAAGGACCATTTGGGGAAGAAGAGATGCTTGTCTGCATTTGACAGACACTGACAGGAAGAAGCTGAAGTCTCTGACCCTCTCTAAGAGCCTAGACTCACTGCCCTCACTCCCTTCCATTTCCAGCTCACTCTTGAGAATACATAACCTTCTGATAGCACCACAGCTCCAAGACACATGCTTTCAGATGTATGTATGTAATTTTAACTTTTATTAATTCATTGTGGCTTTCACTTTATTCATTCATTCAGATCTACTTATCTCCCTGTCTCTTCCCTTCGACCTCTTGCCCTTGTCAACACCTTCCTCCAAAACAAAACCAAAGTTAAAATAAAGTCCAAAAACCAAACAAACAAACAAGGAGATGGAGAGAGAGAGAGAGAGAGAGAGAGAGAGAGAGAGAGAGAGAGAGAGAGAGAGAGAGAGAAGAATTTTGTCATGGCTGCTGTAGTGTGGCGATTGAGTCTCACAGTTTACCCTTAAATCCATTCATCTTTATTTGCAAGAAATCATTGCCTGGAGTCATTGTCTGGCTTGAGAACTTCGGCTTTTGCTACATCACTGCCAATGATAATGGGCTTTCACTGTGGCTTCTTTTGTATAGACCACTGTTACCCTAAGTCATGGAGATTTTGCTGTTTCACATCTGTAGGTTTATTTCTTTCACATGCTCCAATGGTTCATATATTAGGAGGAAGTTGGGGTAGGCTAACTCTGAGCCTTGTTTTGAGCCTGGGTGATAGCTGAGTTGGTCAGACTATCAGCTGTTTCTTGTGGTGATATATTGTTTGTAGTCTAAGATAAAGCTTGCCTGAAGATCATAGGGCAGGACCAGCCACAGAGTTAGCCATAGAGGTTAGACAGTGGTAGCATATACCTTTAATCCTAGCACTCTGGAGGCAGAGACAGAGATCCCTCTGAATCCTTTGAGTTCAAAGCCACCCTGGACTATATGAGATTAATCCAGTCTAAAAGAGAAACAGAGCCAGGCAGTGGTGGCACACACCTTTAATCCCAGGAAGGTTGAAACAGGAAATGATAAGGCTTGGTGAAATATAAGGCACCGGGAGACAGGAATTCACCATACCCCCTCCCCCTTTTGCTTGAGGATTCAGAAACATTTAGTCTAACCCTAATCCTAACCCTAACCCTTTCAACCTAATGATTTGGCAGATGTGAGAAGTATTTCTAATGGCTGGTTCCTGTATTTCTCTGATATTTCAGCTTTACCCCAATATCTGGCTCCAAATTTTTCTTATAAGACTGATTAGGATTTGTGCAACATTCCCTTGTCTTCACTGCCTGGGCAAGCTCTCCAGAACTGCTTCTGCTAGATCTGCTAGCAAACTGCAGCAAGGAGTGGGGCCATTTGTCCTGCGTCAGATCCTCAGATTCCAGTCATCTAAACTCACAATAGCAGGGCCAGTTCTATTATTTGGCCCAGGTGAGATGCAGGGACCTCTCTCTCAATTACTGGGGGGGGGGCTACAATGAGTATGGTGTCAGCTCTTCATGCCCTCATGACTGGTTTACCTGCACTCCCAATAACAGGGTCAGCTCTAGTGTGCTATCCAGTTGAGGTGCTGAGCCTATTCTCCTGTGTGCTACAGCTGGTGAGGGGCAGAAGTAGTTCTCCCACTCTTGTGGATCCAGGGCCAGTTCTTTCACCTGAGGCAGGAAGTAGAAAGGCTGAGGGGACAGACTTTCCCTCACCCATGTTACCACATGGCAGATAAGGGGAGCAGGGTCAGGTGTGCTGTTCCCACACCCTCAGCCTGGCTTACCTGTGTCCCCAGATATATTGTGCTGCTCAAATGAGGAGAATGTGTCTGGTGAGGATTAGGGTTCTTTTTCCTGAGTGGTGGGGACAATGCTTCCCTATGAGGCTGGATCAACTCTGCTGCTACAGTATCCAGGGCCAGCTATCCCATAAAAGATACTTTTAAGATACCATATTTTTAGTTAGTTAAAAATTAAAAGGGAAATATAACATTAAGACCCAGAAATCTTTCTATCTGTTTCAAAATGCAAAATGCATTCATTCAATCTACTTTCAGGAGTTTGTAAGTGTTCTAGGACTCCCTAGAAATTCTAGGACAAAATCCCCTCTAAGTTTATATATAAATTTATTTCTGATGTATCCAAAAAATTTTTTTGGAAAAAGTTAAATATCACATGATAAATATTAGTATCTAAAATAAAGAAATGCAAAAATATCAGTGAAGAACTAGACCACCGCATGCCCAATACCAAGCAGGGCAAACACTAAAAACAGTAGTGCAGTGTTTAAAACCCTGAATACACAAACGTTTGATGCTATCACTGTAGCTTTTTTGGCTATCACCCTCATGGGTCCTCTTTTGAGCTGGTTCAGTTCACAGCATGTGGTGTGGTACATCCTTCAATAACTCACTTTCCTGAAACCTCCAACTTTCTCAAGTTTCCATTGATTCTTTGGTGTAACTCCTACATCTTCTTGCATTGTTCTCTAAGAGATGCATACGGTACCTCAACA
Source organism: Sigmodon hispidus (assembly GCA_004025045.1). NCBI lineage: Eukaryota > Metazoa > Chordata > Mammalia > Rodentia > Cricetidae > Sigmodon > Sigmodon hispidus. Next base: position 57,567 of record PVIH01006631.1, read on the forward strand.
GTGCCATTCACTGCCTGTTCTTTCAAACTTTAATTTCAATTTTTAGTGGAAGTCTCTACAATTCTACTTTTAAAACATTTTAGGTTAAAATATAATTAAATTATTTTTCCTTTTCATAGCTCTCAAGCCCTCACCAAAGAAACTTCTTTTGTGCAATAGACAAACTCCTTACAGAAAATCATAGCTGATAAAAATGCAGAAAATGAGTTATTATGTTCTTTTCAGTTCCAATTTATTCAACTAAAATACAACTCCTGCACCCAAGACTCAGGAAAACATCATGGAAAAAGGAAGAGAGACAGAGGGGACAGGAAATGTAATATTAGATTTTGCAATTTTTTGGCCACCAATTCTGGTGGAACTCCACTGCTCTGGTACAGTTCCCAACAGCTGTCAAGCAATAGGAGACCTGACTTCAGAGGTATTCCTCCCACCCACTGAACTAGTTTAGAGTGGGTTTTGCCACTCTAAACCACACAAAATCTCCCACCTAAACATCTGCTTCATGGCCAACCCTCTGTACAACCCTAACAGACTACACAGGAACAGGCAAAACATGCCAATTGGAGAACAGGCATTAACACAACCCTCACCAGTACGAAGGTCATATGAGTAAATGCTAGTATAACAATCAAAAAAGCAATATGACACCCCAAGAACTCAGTGAACCTAAAACAGCAAGACCTGAATACTCAAATGCAGTTGAAAAACAAGAAAAAAAATTTTAAAAAAATTAAAAATAACTTTATGAATGCCAGTGACTTCCAGGACATCTGGAATCTCATGAAACCTTGACCCATAGCTGACTAAGAGATGAGTGTCACTCTGCCCAAGCCAAATGGAAATCACAGTCTCTGAAACCCATGGACACAGCCCTTGGAATTCCACCACCACCCAGCTCCACCCTAAACCCAAACCAGCATGAAAACCCAACCCCCAAGCAAAACCCAACCCTCAGGACACCTCAGGGCCAAAACTCTACTTTATCCCCAACCCACATAATCACACTGAGACCCCAGCCACCTCCGCAATATCCAGAAACCCACATAACCCTGGCCCACAACTGAATAAGAACAGACTAAGACACTAAGAAAATATACTACCTCCAAGTGGACCAAGATCCCAGATTGGATCAAAAGAGGCTTCCTGAGACAAAGACACACTCAGAACAGATGGCACCAAAATCAGCTCCCTGAGATTTAGGCAAATCCTGCAATGAACCAAGGAAACAATGGGCAGATGGCAGTGCAAGAATATATATAACATCAAAAGAAGGGCTGAAATCAATGCAAGTGAAACAGAGAGAACAATAAAATGAATCAAAGAATTGGTTCCTTGAGAAAATCAACAAGAAAGATAAACCCTTACCCAAAATAACCAAAAGGCAGAGAGAAAGCAAGAAAGTATCCAAATAAAAAATCAAAAATGAAAAGGGGGTCATAACAACCAACACCCAGAAGTTGCAAAGAATCATTAGATCATATTTTAAAAATCTATATTCCACTACATTAGAAAACCTAAAAGAAATGGACAGTTTTCTGGACAGGCACCACTCATGAAAATTAAATCAACACCAGATAAGTGACCTAAATACACCTATAACCAACAAGAAAATTGAAGCTGTTATTAAAAGTCTCCCATGGATAAAAGCCCAGGGTCAGACGGTTTCAATGTAGTATTCTACCAGACATTCAAGGAAGAATTAATGCCAATATTCCTCAAACTGTTCCATACAATAGAAACTGAAGAAACATTCCTGAACTTTTTCTATGACTCTACAGTCATCCTGCTACTCAAGCCACTCAAAGATGCAACAAAAAAGAGAATTACAGGCCAATCTCCCTCATGAACCTTGATGCAAAAATACCCAATAAAATAGTGGGAAACAGGATTTAACAACATATCAAGAAAATCATCCACCATGATAAAGTAGGTACCATCCCAGAGATTTAGGGATGGTTCAACATTAAAAATCTGTCAATGTCATCCATCATATAAATAACCTGAAAGAGAAAAAAAAAAAACAAAACACATGATCATCTCCATAGAAGCTGCAAAAGACTTTGGCAAAATCTAACACTCCAGGTTCATGATAAAAGTCCTAGAAAAATCACAAATATAGGGAAAATACCTAAAGATAATAAAGACAATATAAAGCAAGCCAACAGCCAACATCAAACTAAATGGATAGAAACTTAGAGCAATCCAACTAAATCAGGAACAAGGCAAGGCTCTACTCTCTCTCTCTTTCTCTTTATTTATTCAATTTAGTTCTTGAAGTTTTAGTTAAAGAAATAAGAGATCAAAAGGAGATTAAGGGGATACAAATTGGAAAGGAAGTAGTCAAACTATCACTATTTGCAAATGATATGATCACATACATAGATAACTCCCAAAATTTTACCAGAGAATTTCTACAGCTGATAAATATCTTGAGCAATGTAGCAGGGTACAAGATTAACACAAAATAATCAATAGCCCTTCTATACACTAAGGATAAAAGGGATAAAAAAGAAATAAGTTCCTGGACCAGGATATGTCTGTGGTGCATGTCTCCACACACTCCTTAGCAGACAGAAATAGAGTTTGGCTGTGAGGGGCTCCTCCAGCTGTACCTAAAAGAGGGGGCAGTGCATGGTGACCCCACCCTCAAATGCATCAGCAGAGAATGAATGAGGACTTAAAATTGACCCCTGCCCACAGCAGAGTCAGAGATTGACCAGACGGCTTGCTCAGAGGCAACAGGAGACACATAAGCCATCTTGCAACAACTGACCAGGAGCCACCTAATCGTGAACCACTGAAGCCATGGGAAGACACCAATGCAAAATTACATATAAAAATATAAATAAAAAGATAACTCCAGAAAAAAGTGGTGGTTCTACAACTACAAGACATGAACAGAGCAATGAAGAGAAAGCAGAAGGAAGCAACACCAAGCAAATAACTTTTAGAAGATCTTTGAAGTCCTCAAAGAAGATATGAAAAATTCCCCTAAAGAAATAGAAGAAAATACAAACAAAAATTTGGAATAGATGAACAAAGCTTAAAGAAAATCAAGAAAAGGTAAACCAAAATATGAAAGAAAAACACCAGGAACTGAAAACTGAAATAGAAGAAATAAAAAAGGCACAAAATGAGGCAAAGATGGAAAGAGAAAACCTGAAAAAAAAGCTGGAACCACAGATACAAGCATAACAAACAGAGTTCAAGAGATGGAAGATAGAATCTCTGAAGTAGAAGACTCAGTAGCTGAAATAGATATATCAGTCAAAGAAAATACTACAACCAAAAAAGCCATAACTCAAAATGTTCAGGAAATCTGGGACACCATAAAAAGAACTAATTTGAGAATAATAGGAATAGAAGAAGGAGCTCAAAGGCACAGTTAATGTTTTCAATAAAATCATAGAAGAAAACTTCCCTAACCTAAAGAAGGGAATGCCAGAAAGATACAAGAAGCTTACACAACACCAAATAGATATGACCCCCCCAAAAATTCAGTGCACCACATTATAATCAAGCCACAAAACATACAGAACAAAGAAAAAATTTTAAGAGCTGCTAAAGAAAAGGGCCAACTCACATATAAAGGCAGACCCATCAGAATAACGCCTGACTATTCAATGGAAACAATGAAAACTAGAAGGGCTTGGTCAGAAGTTATACAGATGCTAAAAGAGCATGGCTGCCAAACTAGAATACTATAACCTGCAAAATTATCAATCACCATAGATGGAGTAAACAAGATATTTCATGACAAAGTCAGACTGAAACAATATCTATCTACCAGTCCAGCACTACAGAAAGCATTAGAGGGAAAACTCCGACCTAGGGACCCCACATACACCCAGGAAGCGACAATCAATAATCCCAAAGAAGAATATCACAGAGAAAGGAAATACAAACCAGTTAACACCAAAAAATGGCAGGAAATATCAATCACTGGTCATTAATATCCTTTAATATCAAGGACACAACTCATCCAAAAAAAGACACTAACTAACATGATGGATACAACAACAGCAGCCATCCTTCTGTTGCCTACAAGAAACACACCTCAACTACAAAGATAGACACAGGCTCAGAGTAAAGGATTGGAAAAGATTTTACAGTCAAATGTTCTTAAGAAACAAGCTGGGGTTACCATCCTAATATCTAACAAAGTAGACATTAAGCTAAAACCAATTAAAAGGGACAAAGTTGGTCATTACTTTTTCATTACAGGAAAAAAATTGATCAAGAGGAGATTTCAATCCTGAATATGTATGTCCTTAATATAAGGGCACATACCTATGTAAAAGAAACACTGCTAAAGCTCAAATACCAAATCAATTCTTATACCATAATAGTGGGAGACTTCAATATCCCACATTCATCCCTGGATAGGTCAACAAGACAGAGACTAAACAGAGAAATAAGGAGTCTAAAAGAGGTTATGATGCAAATGAATTTAATAAATATCTACAGAAGCTTCCACCCAAATCCAAAGGAATATATACATTTCTCAGCTCCTCATGGAACTTTCTCCAAAATTGACCACATAATTGGTCATAAAGCAAATATCAAAGATACAAAAAAATGAAAATAATTCCTTGTAAAAAATCAGACCACCATGTCCTAAAGTTGAGTTAAACAACATCAAAAATCAAAGAAAGCCTACCAACTCATGGAAACTAAACATCACTCAACTGAACCACGTCTGGGTCAAGGACAAAATTAAGAAAGAAATACAAGTCTTCCTAAAATTTAATGAAAATGAATCCACAAAGTACCCAAACTTGTGGGACACAATGAAAGCAGTCTTAAGAGGAAAATTCATAGCGCTAGATGCCTACATGAAAAACCTAGAGAAATCCCATACTAGAAAACTAACAGCTCTGCTGAAAGCCTTAGAACAATTAGAAGCGAACTCACCTAGAAGGAGAAGACAGCAGGAAATAATCAAACTTAGAGCTGAAAATAATACAATTGAAACAAAAAGAACAATACAAAGAATCAATGAATCTAAGAGTTGGTTCTTTTAGAAAGTCAACAGAATAGATAAGTCCTTATCAAAACTAATCTAAAACCAGAGAGAGTGTGTCCAAATCAACAAAATCAGAAATGAAAAAGAAGACATAAAAACAGACCCTCAGGAAATCCAGAGAATTATCAGATCATGCTTTGAAAATCTGTATTCCACAAAAATGGAAAACCTAGATGAAATGGACAGCTTTATGGACAGGTACAATTCACCAAAATTAAATGAAGAACAGATTAATTATCTAAACAGGCTTATAACCCTTAAGGAAATTGAAGGTGTCGTTAAAAGCCTCCCCAAAAATAAAAGCCCAGGTCCACATGGTTTCAGTGCAGAATTCTACCAGACATTCAAAGAAGAATTATTTTCATTGCTCCTCAAACTATTACACACAGTAGAAACAGAAAGAATAGAGCCAAATTCCTTTTATGAGGCCACAATTACCCTAATACCCAAGCCACTCAAAGATACAACAAAGAAGGAGAATTATAGACCAATTTCCCTCATGAATATTGATGCTAAAATTCTCAACAAAATTTTGGCAAACTGTATACAACAATATATAAAAATATCATCCATCACGACCAAGTAGGCTTCATCCCAGAAATGGAGGGTTGGTTTAACATATGAAAAACTGTAAATGTTATCCATCATATAAACAAATTAAAGGAATAAAACCACATTATCATATCCTTAGATGCTGAGAAAGCCTTTGACAAAATCCAACACTCCTTTAAGATAAAAATCTCTGGGAAGATCAAAACACAGGGAAAATATCTCAATATAATAAAGGTGATCAACAAAAATCCGACATCCAGTATCAAATTTAATGGAGAAAAACTCAAAGCAATCCCACTAAAATCAGGAACTAGACAAGGATGCCCTCTCTTCCCTTATTTATTCAGTATAGTTTTCAAAGTTTTAGCTAAAGCAATAACAGAATGAAAGGAGATTAAGGAGATACAAACTGGAAAAGAACAAGTGAAACTATCTCTATTTGCAGATGATATGATTGTATACATAAGTGACCAACAAAATTCTTCCAAGGAACTACTATGGCTGATAAACTCCTTCAGCAATATAGCAAGATACAAGAAAAACTCAAAGAAATCAGTAGCCCTTCTATACACTAAAGATAGAAGATCAGAAAAAGAAATAAGGGAAACATCACCCTTCATAATAGCAGCAAATAGTATTAAATACCTTGGAGTAACTATAACCAAAAAATTAACAGATCTATTTGACAAAAATTTTAAATCACCTAAGAAAGAAATTGAATAGGATATCAGAAGATGGAAAGGACTTCTATGTTCCTGGATAGGTAAGATCAACATAGTAAAAATGGCAATTCTACCAAAGGCAATCTACAGATTCAATGCACTGCCCATCAAAATCCCAACACAATATTTTTTGGACCTTGAAAGAAAAATATTCGAAGTCCGGGATGACTTCAAGTTATACTATAGAGCTACAGTAAGAAAAACAGCCTGGTTCTGGCATAAAAACAGGCTTGTGGATAAATGGAATAGAATTGAGGATCCAGACATTAACCCAAAAACCTATGAACACCTGATCTTCAACAAAGAGACTGAAAATATTCAATGGAAAAAAGATAGTATATTTAGCAAATGGTGTTGGCATAGCTGGAAGGAAGTGTGTAGAAAAATGCAAATAGATCCAAGCCTGTCACCCTGCACAAAACTCAAATCCAAGTGGATCAAAGACCTCAACATAAACCCAGCCACCTTAAACTTGATAGAAAAGAAAGTAGGAAATACACTTCTACAAATTGGCACAGGCGACCACTTCCTATATATAACACCAGTGGCACAGACACTAAAATCAACAATCAATAAGTGGGATCTCCTGAAGCTGAGAAGCTTCTGTAAAGCCAAGGACACTGTCAATAGAACAAAACGACAGCCTACAGAATGGGGAAAAGATTTTCACCAACCCTACAAGTAACTGATAACTGATCTCTAACATATATAAAGAACTCAAGAATCTAGAGCCCAAAACCTTGAATAACCCAATCAAAAAATGGGGTTCAAATCTAAAAAGGAAATTCTCAGTAGAAGAATTACGAATGGCTGGAAGGCACCTGAAAAAGTGCTCATCATCTTTAGCCATCAAAGAAATGCAAATCAAAACAACTTTGAGATACCACCTGACACCTGTTAGATTGACTAAGATATAAGACACAGAGGACAGCCTGTGCTGGAAAGAATGCTGACCAAGGGGAACACTCTTCCATCGTTGGTGGGAGTGTAAGCTCGTTCAGCCACTTAGGAATATAGTATGGTGGTTTCTCAGAAAACTGAGAATCAATCTCCCCAAGGAACTAGAAATACCACTTCTGGGTGTATACCCTAAAAATGCACAGTCACACTCCAATGGCATTAGCTCAACTATGTTCATAGCAACACTATTTGTAATAGCAAGAATCTGAAAACAACCTAGATGCCCTTCAAATGAAGAATGGATTAACAATCTATGGTACATCTACACAATGGAGTACTACTCAGCAGTAAGAAAAAATGATATCCTAAAATTTGCAGGCAAATGAATGGATTTGGAGAATAGCCTCCTGAGTGAGGTATCACAAACCCAGAAAGATAAGCAGGGCATGTACTCATGCATTAGTGGATTTTAAACAAAGAAACAAACAAAGAAAAAAGCAAAGTATGTCCAAGCTGCAAACCACAACCACTGAACAGCTTGGGATCAGATACACCTTGGACTGATACCTTGGATCCCACTCCCCCCCAGAGGAACACCTGACTCCGTCTTGAATTTGAGGGAAGAAAAGTGGATTTGCCTGGTGTGGAGGCTAAACTAAGCAATATTGGGACCTTGGGACCTTGGCACTGTCTGCCCATGTTGGGGATGGGGAGATGTGGAGAAGAGAGAATGACCTGATGTGGTGGGAGGGGCAAGGGACCTTGAATAAGGATATATAGGATAGAAAATGTGACTTCTTTATTTATAATAATAAAAAACAAAGTAATTATCCCACAACATTTCTTTGTTTATAAGCAAGCAAGTACACGGCACCCTCTCCATGCCCTTTGCACCAACTCCTGCCTCCAAGTTCCTACTCAGTTTGAGTTACTGTTCTTACTGCTTTCAAGGGTGAACAGAGATATGCATAAGTCAAATAAAACCTTTCCCTTTTCAACTTGCTTTTTGTTCAAGATGTTTTGTCACAGAAATAGACTCTAAGAAAACATGCAGATAAATTGTATTCTTCCATGCTACCGTGTTAGTCTATAGGCTTGCACAGCTGAATTAGTAGTCTTTACTGATTCATGGACTTGGAAATTAAAATCTTTCTCCTATAATGGAAAAAAAAAGAAACAAGTGAAACATCACCCTTTATAATAGCTGCAAGTAGCATTAAATATCTTGGGGTAACACTATCCAAAAAAAATGGCAAACGTTTTCGACAAAAACTTTAAGTCATTGAAGAAAGAAATTGAAGAACATATCACAAAATGAAAAGATCTACCATGCTCCTAGATAGGAAGGATCAACATAATAAAAATGGTAAGCTTACCAAAAGCTATCTACAAATCAATGGAATCCCCATCAGAATCCCAATAGAATTTTTTTGCTGAACTTTAAAGAACAATACTCAACTTCATATGGAATAACAGGAAAGCAGGATTGCCAAAACCATCCTGTTCAATAAAAGAACTTCAGAAGGCATCACCATCCCTGACTTCAAGCTATACTACAGAGGTACAGTAATGTAAAAATCCTAGTACTGGCATAAAGGCAGACTTATGGATCAATGGAATCGAAGAACCCAACCTTAATCTACACACCTATGAATATCTGATTTTTGACAAAGAGGCCAAAAATATACAATGAAACAAAGATATTATCTTCAACAAATGATACTTGCATAACTGGATAGTAGTATGTAGAAGAATGCAAATAGATCCATAACTATCATGCTGCACAAAATTCAAGTCTAAGTGGATCAAAAACCTCAACATAAACCAAGCAACACTGAACCTAGGAAAGAATGTAGGAAATATCCTTCAATGCACTGGCACAAGCAAACATTGCTTAAATATAACACCAGTAGCACAGATACTAAGAACAACAATTAATAAATAGGACCTCCTGAAACTGAGAAGGTTCAGTAAGGCAAAGAACACAATCAATAAGACAAACAACATTTTACAGACTGGGAAAAGATCTTCACTAACCCTTCATCTGATAGAAGAATGATCACTAAAATATATAGAGAACTAAAGAAACTAGAGGCCAAAAATTCCCAAATAATCCTATTAAAAATGGAGTTCAGAGCAAAAAAGGGAATTCCCAACTGAAGAATTACAAATGACTGAAGGACCTTTAAAGAATTGCTCAGCATCTTCCACCATCATAGAAATGCAAATTAAAACAATTTTGAGATATCATTTTATACCTGTCAGAATGGCTAAGATAAAAACACAGATGACAGCCTATGCAGGACACTGCTCCATTGTCGGTGGGGGTTTAAACTTGTATAGCCACTTTGGAAAGTAGTATGGGTGTTCCTCAGAAAACTGGAATTCAATCTCCCCTAGGATCCAGGTATAGCATTATTAAGCATATACTCAAAGGATGCAAATTCTTACCTCAAAGGCATTAGCTCAACTATGTTCATAGCAGCATTTTTCATAATAACCAGAACCTAGAAACAACCTAGATGACCCTCAACTGAAGAATAGATTAACAAATTGTGTATATGAGCAAAAGCATCAGAATCATGAGGAGGAGACTCACAGAGATGACTGACCTGAGCTATTGGGACCTCAGTAAATCAGAAACAGCCACTGTGGAATCTTCAGGGAAAAGAACGAAACCCTCCAAAGGTAGATGACTGTCAAATAGCTTATGCAGTATGTGCAGCATCATGGAGTAGGATCAGACTATGTTCCTGTGCATGAACTGGCATCTTGAAGCCCATTCCCTACAGAGGAACACCTAACTCAGCCCTAATATTGGGATGAGGGGATTGGATCTACCTCAAATGGATATACCAGACTAAACTAACCAACTTTGGGACTCCTTGCCCTCCTTGGGGAATGGATGGGGGCATATGGGAGCATCAATAGACTCATTTTACCAATAAAAAGATACAGGCAACCAGAATGGATATGTCAACAGGATCCATTGTTCTGCTACATACAAGAAACACACCTCCACTTCAAAGACAGACTTTACCTCAAAATAATGGGTTAGGAAAAAATTTGCCAATCAGGTGGACCTAAGAAGCAAACCAATGTAACTATTTTAATATCTAAAAAAATAGATATCAGACTAAAATTAATCAAAAGAGATAGAAAAGGACATTTCATATTATTCATAGGAAAAATCCATTGAGATTAAGTCTCAGTTTTATAACATCTATGCCCCCAAATACAAGGTTATGCACATTTGTAATGGAAACATTACTAGAGCTTAAATTACACATAAAACCCCATATAGTAATAGTGAGAGACTTGAACACCCCACTCTCACCAGCTGACAGGCCTGACAGACAGAAACATAACAGAAAACAAGGGAATTAGCAGATGTTATGACTAAAGTGGTCTTACTAGACACCAATAGAATATTTCCCCAAAACACCAAAGACTATACTTTCTTTTCAGCACCTCATGGAACCTTCTCTAAAATTAACCACATAATTATTCATAAAGCAAATCTCAACAGGTACAAAAAAATTGGATAGCCCCTTGTATCTTATCAGATAATCCTGAATTAACGTGAGATTTCAACAATAGTACAAACTACAGAAAGGCTACAAACTAATGGAAACTGAACATCTTTCAATTGAATCACCACTGGGTCAAGGAAGAAATAAATAAAAAAATTAAAGACTCCCTAGAATTAGTAAAAATTAATCCACAACACAGCTAAACTTATGGGACATATGAAAGCAATGCTAAGAGAAAAAGGTGCATACTGCAAGTGCCTTCATAAGGAATTTGGAGAAATCGCACACTAGCCAATTAACAGAACAGTTGAAAGCTCTAGAACAAATTTATCGAGGAGAAGTAGACAGCAGGAAATAATCAAACTCAGAGTTTAAATCAATAAATTAGCAAGAAAGAAAAAATTTAGAAAGAATCAGTGAAACAAAGAGTTGGTTCTTTGAGAAAATCAACAAGATACACAGCCATTATCCAAACTAACTAAAAGGCAGAGAAAGAATATCCAAATTAACAAAATCAGTAATAAAAAAAGGACATAACAACAGACACTGAGGACATTCAGAGAATCATTAGGTCATTATTCAAAAACCTGTATACCACAAAATTTAAAAATCTGAAAAAAAATGGTTAATTTTCTTTATAGGTACTACATACTAAAATTAAATCAAGACCACATTTAATTTTAAATACACCCAAAATTCCTAAAGAAATGGAAGCAGTCACTAAAAGCCTCTAAGAAACAAAAACAAAACAAAAAGCACAATGGCCAGATGGTTTAGTGCAAAATTCCATCAGAATTTTTAAGATAAGATAATACCAATACTTTTATGTTTCATACAATATAAAAAGAAGAAACATTGCCAAATTATTTTTATAAGGCCACAGTTAGCCTTGTACTCAAACCACACAAAGATGCAACAACAATAAAATAAAAATTAATCTCCCTCACACTGATGTAAAAATAAGAAAATACTGGCAAATCAAATCCAAGAACACATCAAAAAAAAAAATAGGCTTTATTACAGAGATGCAGGGATGGTTCTGTCAATGTAATCCCCAAATAAAAATATTGAAGAAAAAGATGTGATCATCTCATCAGATGTTGAAAAAGCCTTTGAGGAAACCCAACACTCCTTCATGATAAAGTTCTGAAAGGATCAGGGATATAAGGAACATACCTGAACAAAATAAAAGCAGTATACAACAAGTTGACAGGCAACATCATATTAAATGGAAAGAAATTTGTCATGGAAATGTTCTCTGTATGCTGTAAATAAAGTAACTGGTTTGGCCTATGTGGAGCATCATAGAAATGGGTGGATTATCAGAGGAGATACAGGTAGAAGAAGGGCAGAGTTAGCCAGTCTCCATCTGACCCCCAAGGAAGAACTTGTAAGAAATCCAGGTGAGCCACGGGTGGGGCCACATGCCAGATAAAATACTAGAAATGGGCTGAATTGAGATAAAAGAACTAGCTAGTAATGTGCTTAAGACACAGACCGAACAGTATGAAATTAATATAAGTGTTTGATTCATTTATTTTTGGGGCGGGGAGTGAAGCTGCCTCAGGCAAGGTCCAAACTTCAGGCCTACATGGGCCTGGGAATGTTCTACAACAAAACTCAAAGCAATTTCACTAAAATCAGAAAAAAAGGTAAGGCTGTCTCCACTCTCTATATCTGTTCAATATAGTTCTAGCTAGAGCAATAAGGAAAAAAAAGAAAAAGGAGGTCAAGGTGATTCAAACTGGAAAGAAAGAAGTCAAACTTTTACTATTTACAGATTTTATGATAGTGTACATAAGTGACCCCTTCAAAAAAAATCTACCAGGGAACGTCTACAGTAATGGAGCTGAATACAAGATTTAAAAAATTCATTTATCTCCTGCATAAAAATGATAAATGGGCTGACAAAAAAACATAGAAAAACACTGTGTAAAATAGCAATAAATAATATAAAATTTGGGGGGGGTAACTTTTATCAATCAAGGAAATGAACAGTATGAAAAGAATGCTGTCTTTGTAAAAAGAAATGGAGGAAAACACCAGAAAATTAAAGAAAAAAAAACTATCTCATACTCATGGATGTATATGGAGAAACAAATTACCAGGGATCATTAAAACAATCCTGCAAAATAAAGTAACTTCCAAAGTTATCACACTCCCTGACTTCATGCTATACTCTAAAGCTATAGTATCAAAAACAGCTTGTCATTGGTATAAAAACAGACAGGTAGATCAATGGAATCTAATGGAAGACCTTGATGTAAATTAACACAACTATAACAAGTAATTTCTGACAAATAAGCCAAAAATATACAATGGAAAAAAGAGGAAGCATCTTCAATAAATGGTGCTGTCATAACTAGGTGTTCAAATGTTCAAATGTAAATAAATCCTTCTCTATCACCCTACACAAAAAAGAAGTCCAAGTGGATCAAAGGCCTCAACATAAACCAAGCTGCACTGAACTTAGTAGAAAAGAAAGTGGGAATTAGCCTTGAATGCATTGGCCCAGGAGACTTCTTCCTGAATATAGCATCTGTACCACAGTCACTGAGTTCAACAATTAATAAATAGGATTTCCTGAAACTGAAAAATCAAAAGACAATGTCAATAAAAAAGAATGGAAAAATATCTTTACCAACCCCATATCTGACAGAGGAGTGATTCCAAAATATAAAAAGAACTCAAGAAACTAGACAGCAAAATACCAAATGATCCAATTAAAAAATGGGGTAGAGGTTTAAACAAAGAATTCTCAACAGAACAATCTCAAATGGCTGAAATACTCTAAAAGAATTGTTCAACATCCTTAATTATCAGGAAAATGCATATCAAAATGACCTGAAATACTATCATATAAACGCTAATAACAGCCTATGCTGGAGGGGATGTGGAATAAAGGGAACACTCCTCCACTGATGGTAGGACTGCAAATTTGAACAGCCACTTTGGAAATCCGTGCAGCTATTCCTCAGAAAACTGAGAATTAATCTACCTTAATCTTGGACAAATGTCCAAAACATGCTCCATCCTACCACAAAGACACTTGCTCAACTATGTTCATAGCAGCTTTATTCATAATAGCCAGAACCTGAAAACAACCTAGATGCCCCTCAACCAAAGAATAAATCAACAAAATGTAGTACATCTACACAATGGAGTATTACTCAGCTATAAAAACAAAAACAAAACAATGGCATCATGAAATTTGCAGGTAAATGGAAGAAACTAGAAAAATTGATCCTGAGAGAGGCAAGACAGATGCAGAAAGATAACATGGTATGTACTAACTCATAAGTAGATACCAGATGAAAAGTAAAGTATAACCAGTCCCCAATCCACAGCCAGAGAAGCTAGGTAACAAAGACGACGCTAAGAGGAATGCAGGGATTTCTCTAGGAAAGGCAAAATGTGGGAAAGGGAATGTGGCAGAAGAGGAGAGAGGATGGGTGATGGGAATGAACAATGAGGTATCTGCTCAATAGAGTTGGGGTGTGTTGGAGGGAGAGGGGAATGAAAGAGATAACCTTGATAGAGGCAGCTATTTGGGGGTTAGAAATAAACGTGGTGCCAGAGAAACTTCCCAAAATCCACAAGGATGACTTTAATTAATAGTTCTAGCAATAGTGGTGAGGGTGCCTAAACTGGCCTTCTCTTGTAGCCATTCTGGTGACTATGCTGTTAACATTGAGCCTTTCATCCAGTAACTAATAGAAGCAAATGCAGAGATCCACAGACAAGCACTGGGCCAAGCTCCCACAGTCTAGTTGATGAGAGGGAAGAGGTATTATAGGAGCTAGTGGGAGTCAAGATCATGATGGGGAAACCCACAGTAACAGCTCACCTGAAATAATGAGAGCTCATGGACTGTGGACTGACATCTAGGGAGCCTGCATGGTACTGACCTAGGCACTCTGCATGTGGATGACAGTTGTGTAGCTTGGTCTGTTTGTAGGACCCCTAACAGTGGAATCAATACCTGTCCCTGAAGCATAAGCTGACCTTTTGGAACCTATTTCCCATGCAGAGATGTCTCATCCAGCCTTGTTGCAGGGAGAGAAACTTGGTCCTACTTCAATGTGATGTGACATGTTTTGTTGACTCTCATGAGAGGCATGCCCCTTTTTAAATAAAGGAGGAGTGGATGGGAAGAGATAGGTCAGAAGTCAATGGAGGGAACCAAAAGAGATAAGAAAGGAGAAAACTGTGGTTGGTATGTAAAATAAATTTTAAAATTTAGTAAAGATTGTACAATTTTTAATTTTGTATGATCTGTGTGTGTGTGTATGTGCACATGCATGTGTGTATGTGACCACATATGTGCAAATATGCACTTATATTCACATTTAAAGAGCATACTTTAAGCTCAAGTGTCATTAATCAGACAATACACATATTGGTTTTAGAAACAGAATTCCTTATCTGAGGAGACCATCAGATTAGACAAGGTTGCTTTACCATTGAGCCTATAGAGAGATCGCCATGTCTCTTCTTCCCTAGCACTAAGACTGCAATGCATTTCACTGTGCCTAGCTTTTTTATGTGGGTGTTTATACAAACTTGAGTCATTATGCTTGACTGTCAAGCACTTTAGTAACTAAACTTTCCCTCTACTTTATGTGATTCCCAAACTAGCATCTGGTGAATGACACTAAATTTGATGCCATTATGAGCAGTAGATGTGCACACTCAGACCATGGCTAAAAGATCTCTGAGTACCTCTACTGTTCTACTTAAGAACACAAATCCCACAAAAACAGTATCTGAGATAACCATGCTTCAGTGGCTTTTTCAAGGGTTTCATCACAAACAAAAGTCTATGAGTTTGTGATGGATGCAATCTTCCTGATTCTTGAGAGGCCATCAAGAAATCTTCTCTGATTTCTTGGTACAAAATTAGATTCTTTGGCAACCTCATCACACTTGGCTGAGAATTTAATTGCATTGCTTCCAGGAAAATCTGAAAGTATTCAAACCTTTCGATTTTCTTTACTCCAAATTCTCATTGTACATCTGAAAAAGGTTGCCAGTGATAGCCCATGTGACTGCCTGAGTGGTATGAGGCTTTGAAATTTCCTTTACCACATAAACTATTCTTTCTCCTACAAACTCAGCTTCCTATAAAGTGCCAGAGCATTGACAGAATATTATACAGATTGCTAGTAATATAATTCCTTCTTGATTCCTCATTTCTATTAGCCCAAAAGTCTGGCCTTTATTCTTCCTATTTTTGTTAGCAATCCAACTTTCTCCAGAAGCCACCAGTAATCTCTAACAGGATTCCATGCTTGCTCTAGAGAGTCTGATTTTTTTCAGTATTTTTAAATCTGGGTTTCAAGCCAGGCCAATAGAATGCTGTATTGTTTACTTTTCTACTGCTGTGATTAAAAAGAAAAAATGACCAAGGCAGCTAGTAACAGGCAACATTATGGGTCCAGAGAATTAGGTGTGAAGTCTGGGTAATAGCAACAGCAAGAACTTCACATCCTGCTCCCCAAGCAGGAGGCAGAGAGGTACTGAATATGGTGGGAAATTTCTGAAACCACAGCTTATTCCCACTGGCATTCTTCTAACAAAGCCACATGTCCTAACTGTTCCCCTCAAAAAGGTAAACTGAGAACCAAGTATTCAAATGCCTGAAAATTAGCAGTCATTGCATTCTTTTGTCATAGGACAATAAAGCTGTGACATAGGACATCAGGCATAACTACAACAGCAATGTCATATCTTGGTATTAATTTTCTTTTTTAGTGTTCTGACATTCTCTGCCTCTCTCTGTCTCCCTCTATCTCCCACTGTCTCTCATTTTCTCCCTCTGACTCTCTCTATGTCTTTCTGTCTCTCTCTGTCTCCCTGTCTCTCTTTCCCTCATCCACCTCCACCTCACTCTGTGTGTAAAGGAAAATGTATATATTTTTTAAATGAAAAAAATAAGCTTAAAGGAAAAGAGATATACTGTAATTCACAGATCCATGATCAGCTGGTTCGATTGTTCCTGAATTGATGATGAAGCATAAGTCATAGCAGGTAGGGCATGTGGCAAAATATTGTTTGCTTTGGTATGTCTGCTATAGTTGTAATATCTGTTCAAGGTCACACCTGCAATTCCAGTCTCTCTTGCTTTCATTCCTCATTCTCTTCCAAACTCCATCAGATGTTGGCAGCACTACAGCCTGCTGACAAGGCTTTAACACACATCCTCTGGGACAG
Organism: Sigmodon hispidus; assembly: GCA_004025045.1. Taxonomy (NCBI): domain Eukaryota; kingdom Metazoa; phylum Chordata; class Mammalia; order Rodentia; family Cricetidae; genus Sigmodon; species Sigmodon hispidus. The sequence continues at coordinate 74,516 of PVIH01006631.1, forward strand.
TTTTAAGAAAACCAGTGTGAGTAGACAGAATTTATGCAAGGTAGAGACTTTTTATTGTTTTGAAAATATATGTCTAAGCAATTCTAGCAAAACTTTTACTTAATTTAAAGTCACTTTGAAGGCAAGCGTAATTACTCACAGATATACAAACATGTGTATCTATCAAACCCCAGGATGTACAAAATCTCTGTGGTTATAGGGCTAAGATACCAGAATCTACTATAGCATATCTCCAGTATGAAACTAACACTATTGTGGGGAATTTGTCACAATTACTGGGAAATCATTGTCACACTCACCTTCTTGATTTTTAAGCATCATAAAGGTATTTTTTATTCATCTTTTTATATTCTTAACACTTTCCTTGAATAACAAGAATCCTATTTTGCTGAATATAAAGGTAAGTGGCAGATTACTTGCCTTGATACATGAAGCCTTGACCTTAGTTCTCAGTACCACTCTACGTACATACACTCCAAAAGCAATTTTATTAAGCCCACAAGAACCAGCATTTTAATCTAGTAAAGATTACAGGCACTCTGTTTACACACACAATGTACTTAGGTTTTCTATGTCACTAAAGTCCAAAGATAACTATCAAGTTGATGCCTTTTTCACTTATCACCTTCTTGTGAAATCCAAATCCTTCATTTGGTACAGATGACAGCCTATGCTGGAGAGGATGCGGAGCAAGGGGAACACTCCTCCATTTGCTTAACTTCTTATGAACTTGCTATTGGAATGCTTTTGTGTAGAGTTAACATAATATATGCTAATGCTATCTCTTGATGGCAGGTCCTATTATTATTTTATTTTTGCATATCCAAAATTCATCTGAATGGTTAGTTGACAGTTAATTTATAAACAGGAGAGTAAATAATTTACCCTGTGTTATTGCCAAAGCTCTTTAACCTACTACCCCAGATCTTCATACAAAATACTCACCCATTCCAAGTTATTCAATATATGTTACCAGATATAATTCAAGAAAATTAAGAAGTGACATTCTTTGTATATAATTAAAGTTTTGAATAAACTGCACTAACCATAATAGTTGATGATTAGCCGTAAATTCTATAAAAGTACAAGGACATTTATAATATTAATCAGCTTTTAAAATTGTATTTCAGAATATTTGTGAATTGTGGCTCTGTGGTCACTGAAGTATGAGATATATCTTAATTGACATGACATATCTTGACTGAAGCAATTAATTATGTTATTAGTGTATTGATATTTTCCTTATAAATGTTGTGCATATTCACAGAAATTTAATGTTAATATAAGCTAAATGATGCTAGTTAATTAAATACTATACACACTCAAGGAATACATGCAAAAAAAAACCAACAAAATACCCAAATTTCCTTTGTGAATATTTTCCTGACTACATGAGTTGAGTCAAAGATTTCTCTAACTGATCAAACAAAACTGCTTTTATTTATAAATTGCAAAATACTGTTATTTCTTATAATAAACTCATTTTCCCTCAAAAGAAAAGAAAGCTTAGTGGCATTATCTATCAATTTCAAAAATATTATTTATTCTAAATAACTGCTTTAGATATTTTAATATAAATCTGTGGTCACACACAGAACCATTTAAAAGATCAACTTATTTTTATCTACTTTCTAAAATGTTTTCTTATTTCATAAATTGTCAAAACAAATAAACAAACAAAAATACTCAGAAAAATTAGTCATATAACATGTATACTTTGCAGAAATACTTTTTCATTAATTTTACTAAATTTTATTTTACTATGGTATACATGTGTGTAGTGGGATTATGCTGGTAATGTAAATATTTGTACCGCCTATGGGTGTAATAAAAAGCTGATTGGCCAAAGGCAAACAGGAAGTGTGGGTGGGGCTACCAGGCTAAAAAAAATCTCAGGAACATCTCAGAGCAGCAACAGATGTCAGAGTCTCCGGAGCTGCCAGGAGAGGCAGAGAAAATGCTACTATGAGAAAAAGTACCAAGCTGCATGGATGAACAAGATGGGTTAGATTGAGCCCTAGGTCAATCAACGTAAAAATAATAGAAGTGTTTATGTAATTCTGTGACTATGTGGGACTGTGGAAACTGCGAGTCTACGAGGCTGAACCTTGAGACTAGGTCTGGAAAGTCCAGGGCCAGAACCTAACACAACCCATGTGTACATGTATTATTGTATAAATGCATTTACATTAACTATTTAAAATGAGCTGGGTTGTTTTACCAATGGTTTCACATAGTCATAGTGGTGATAGTTTCTCATTGGAGATAGTGTATAGTAGATTCTAGAATCTTGAGTAATTCATATTCCTATGACCACGGGAATTTTATACTTCCTGGGTTTTGAGAAACTATCCGGGACTGATGAATGTGATTCAAATTTATGTGTTTGTGTACCTGTGCATAATCACATAAGTAACGTAGTTCTGCCATGCTTAACTAAGGACTTAAAATTCAGTAAAATTTTGTTAAGAATGCTCAGGCAGATCTTTTTCAAACATTAAATATATTTGACCCCAAATAAATTGTATTTACTCACTTTGTTTTTCTAAAGGCCTCACAAAAGACTCCTGTTAAGGCCTTGTCAGCAGGTTACAGTCCTGCAAGGAGGTAATGAAGTCTGGAGGAGTAATAAGAAATGAGAGGGACTTAGATAGTATTTCATATGTGCCCTGAATGGATATTGCAACTCTAGAATAGCCATCTAAGATAAACAGTTGCAATCTATTGTTCAATATCTGCTAGGAAATTTTGGGTCATCTTAAAATATAGCTGTGTAAAAAAATATTTTTGTAGTGTATATTGACACTTATAATACTAATTATTATTTTAATTTAATATTTTAAAATTTGGTTTTAATTTTATATGTGTGCGATTTGACTACATTTATGGCTGTGTAACACATTCTTGCCTGGTACCCCACCTACCGTTAAGAAGAGGTCATTGGGACCTCTGAAACCAAAGTTAACAGATGTTTGTAAACTGTAGTGTTTGTGCTGGGAGCTCAATCTGGGTATTTTAGAAGACCATTAAATGCTCTTAAACATGGACCCATTGCTTAAATACCAATATTATTTTAAATATTGGGGTTTTATATTAAAATTTATTACCACATAAAATTTTATAATAGTTGTATAAGATACACTTGTGGAAATGTTTTATATATTTGAAAAAAACTAATTCATAAACAGGAGCTCTCATTTTCTCATATAAGAGTTTAGTAATCAAGCTGATATCATTTTTAGAGAACTATGCCCAATATATAAAAATCTATCTTACAAATATATATGCATTAAGCATTCATTTTCAAATAAATAAAAGCCTCAGAATAATCTGGCAAGAAAATATTGAGTTTAGAAAAGAGGAAAATTACTGCATTGTATACTCGATTATTATCAGGGCTGAGTGCACACAATTTGCCTTTCAAGGATCAGTGCATATCCTAAAATAAATGAGAACATGGCCTTGGCCCTGAAGAGGAACAATGTGTCTTTGAAGAAAACATTACAGGCACATTCATAAAGTATGCACTCCAATTTTATAATAATATCCAAGATGTCTTGAAATATATAAAACCAAAGGTAAAAGACAGACACAAAGGAATAAAGCCATTCAAACCATTACAAAAAGAACATGATGAGAAGCATGAATAATAAAACAATTTTATGACTCAAGAAATGTTAAGAAAAGAAAACAATGATATTCGAGGTCTGTAGATTCAACAATAAGTAATCAGTTTTGAAATTTCTATTATTATGCAAAAGGCCAATACAAGAAGGTCTCCAGTTTACAAAGTAAAGGTCAAAAACAAGATAAAAGAAAAGAAATTATTCATATGGAGAAGTAATGTAAATTCAAATTGTGGATTTGTTATTTCTGAAGAGTAATTCAGAGAGGAAATGATAATGTTTGATAAAAATGACCATTAAATAAATTTCTAAATTTGCATATTTATTAGGCTCAATTCAGGAAAGATTAATGAATATATTCTGTTGGCCTCTGATACATTTATAATAATAAATGTGAGAAAAAGAATGAAGGGAATGTTCCAATCTCAGGGAGACTTTTGGTAGCTCAAAAACTTATATCCTTGTTTATGAGGAAATAGTATTTTTTTCAGAAATGGAAGCACCAGAATTCTTTTTAAAGTTACAAAATTTGATGCACTAAACTCAAAATGTAAGAAAAAATAAAGATGAATGAAGTTGTAAGATGAAATCTAAATCCCTTCCCAAACCTGTGAAGGAATACTTCTTAGCCCATCTAGTATCCAATAGTTGTCCATCATCTTGATATTGTCTGCCCTCCACCTACCTACTTCCCCTCCTTGCAGTTTATGTCACCTCACTTCCTCCCTCCATCACTGAGTCTACATGTTCTTCCTCTTTTGATGGTCTATTCCACAGTAGTAAGACCTCAGCTTAGCCAACTACAGGTTCAAGATTCTATGCCAAAATAAATCACATTGGGAGGAGATGGTTATGATTTCAGCATTTTTGTTGGAAGAAGAGAACCAAAGAACGTTGTGTGTGTGTTTGTGTGTGTGTGTGTTTGTGTGTATGCAAATTTTCAGTAACAAACTTCTCAATTCCTTTTCTTTTTTTTTTTTTTTTTCATCTTGTCTGGCAAACTAATAAATAGAATGTTGCCACCTACATGGTAAGGTAGACACCGCATTGCTTCTGTCCAGGAATAATAATGCTTTATCGATATGACACAGATAACTTGATTGATTGCACTGAGTGCAAAGAATATGACTGCTAAGTTTATTTTAATGACTGCTTCATCTTGTTGCCTTCTGCTTCCAGGTCAAAACCTAGTTCATTTTTAAAGGAAGCATTTCTCCTGTTCATTAAAACTGTCAAACATATTTGAGTGTTAAATTGATTCTAACACATCAAAGTTTCCATGCAGGATAAGTTCAAGTGAATAATTCAATATTTGTGTTGTCTTTATACTTGGGAAACCTGGGAGAGCTCCTTTTATTAGACTAACTCCAAGTACCATTGCCTCTCTCTCTTCCCTTGTGTAAACTCTCTACACAAACACTCTTTGATGGAAAGTGGGTATACTGCCTGGTGAGCGCTATGGGAAAGTCTTCAGTTTCTGTTTATTGTTGGGTGTCAGAATGGTTTTCCTTAGGCACAACAGGTGCATTTGAATCTAAATACTCTTTTATCCTGTTACTGTGGCTCACTGGCCTGCTTCTAGGGCAGTAGCTGGGTAGGGCTTTTATGTAGCGCTACATCCACCCCTGCTGCCACCAAATGTAGTTTATAGATAGATGATATTATACTGCTTATCAATAAGACTCAGGAATCAGAGGCTAGGGTTTAAACCTGCTAGCTCAGAGAGGTTAATCCATTCCTCAGTTGAGGGGTAACTACAGAATGCTGCATTTGCAAACAAATAAATTTTAGGACTTTTCTTCAGTTATATCACAGGTCCTATGCTCTTCTTTGTGTTAGTAAATATACTTAGAGGGCTAAAAAAAGTTGCAACCCAATTGCATTTTTTTTATTTCTTGCCCCAGATATCTAATAATTAATATCTGTTTGTCTTTGGTATAATGAACTTTTTTATAGCAATGACTTCTCTTTTATGTTTGTGTATCTAAGCAAAAGTCTAGTTTGTATCAACATTGTCTAGTCATAGTGTTTTGATGCCATTTCCTATAGCATGAAACATAGAACATACCACAGAGGAGAGATACAGAGTCATACCATTTGTGAAGATAATGTTGAAAGAAGCAGGGTTTGTTTTGGTTTGTTTGTTTAGAAGTCTCCAGTTATAATAGTGTATATGATTGTCCTTTTGTTGATATTAAATTTTTGATTCATGTATTTTGTTAGTACATGGCCATTTTGGAATTTTATCTTTTTCTACTAAATATTCTGTCATGATTCTATATTGTCTCTCTTTATTTTCAATTCATATAAAATTTATGTGATTTGATGAGTAGAGAGTCATATTAGCTTTCTTTTTACTTAGGGTTTAGATGCAAATCTTTTTAAATCTTTGTTTTGAAACTATATGCATATTTAACTCTTTATACATAACTATTTGCTTATATTAAGCTTTGCATTTTTTATTTAATATTTTTATTGGATTGTGTAGGGATATGTATTAGCAAAGTGGGTGTGTTTGTGAAGTATGTGCATACATATACCAGTGCACACACCTGTGTGGCTTGGTGCAGAAAACTGCAGGTCATTTTCTCTATACAATTCTGGAATGAGGTCTCTCATTGAACATGGAGTAAGAATATTAGCCAGGAAGTCTCAGCAAATGTTCAGCAATGACTGAGATTACAGGCATAAAATGGGGTCACACTCAGATTTTATGTAGACACTGAGATCTGAAATCCATCTACAATTCTGATCATCAAACACTCTTTCTTCACTGAACTATCTATCTAGACCTACTTTCCATTTTAATTAGTAACTACTTAAAATAAAGTCATTTTAGATGATACATTATGTTTGCATTTTACTAATTTTATATTTCATTTTTCTCTTATATGCTGGCAGCATTTATATAGAATATATATTTTATGATTAATAATATTTCTATTATATACTATGTATATGTGATTAAAAAGCCCAATAGCTATGAACTACCAGACTCTCCAAGATAAAGAAAAGTCAGTAAAGGGCAGTTTTACATCTATTATCACTTACATTAACATAGTGGAGAAATTTCAAATAAATAACTAAATTATTCTTAGTTTTCTAGAAATAAAAAGAAAAAGTCAAACCCACATACAGAAGAAAGTAAGAAATAATGAGAATTAGCAGACATGAAGTAAGGAGCAAACAAAAAATATACAGAATCAACAAACAAAGTCTGGCTCACTGAGATCAATTAATACAAAAGAAAGAAAATAAATGAACTGAATTAGATATAAAACTCCAGCCTCATAGTTTTCTTTGAAAATTATTGACAATAACTAAAAAGATAGTAAATAATTAGCTTAAAGAAATGTTGTTAGATTGTATTAAGTGCACAAGTATTTCTTCAAGAACTCTATATACACAATACACAATGCTGGAGAAATAAAATGTTAGTAATATTTAGCAATACAAAGATTATAGGAATCTCACATTCAAAATAAATATAAAATACCACAGTAATGTGTGATGAAGATTCAATATCCTTCTTAGATCAACCTGGCCCTGGAGTGGGGGAAGATCATCCAAACTGTGCCTTGGTGTAGCATAAAATCTGTCACAAAGGTGTCATATTGTTGTCAGTACTACTGCCAAACCAAAATTGGACAATTGTTAAGGGACATAAAAAAAAAAACCAGACATCTTTACACAATATCTTCTCCAACATAAAACAAAAGAATTGCTAAGCAAACAAATGCCTAGTCATATCAGTGAGCAGGAAAATTCAATCCAAACTAAAGAAAAAAGATTCTATTGGGATAACAGAGATAAGGAAGACATTAGAAGAGAAAGTGAAAGTTGTGCACGTGTGCACTGTCAGTATCTGTCAGCTCACTGTACTTGAGAGTGGTGGCCCTAGGCGACACTATATGAAGTCACTGTTGCTCCATCAGGCTGCTTTTGAACATCACAGATGAAGAAGTGGAAATGACAGCACATTTACCTTCCAAGAAGAGTTGTCCTAGTGTCTTTAAGAGAAAATAGAGAAGATCTCCCTAGCTAATTGGGAGCATAAGGGGTAGCAACCAGGAAGAGGTGGGAACAAATCATGAAAGAAGGAGATGATTGAGTGAGAGGAACAACAAAGAGGGAGAAAAATAAAAGAGATGGAGATCTTAATAGAGGAAGCCAATGAGGGTTGGAAAAAGACCAGGTGCTAGGAAAACCTCAAGAACTCACAGGATGTCCCTGGCTCGGTCTCCAAACAATAGTGTAGGTGGTGCCTAGACAGGATTTCCCCTATAATCAAATGAATAACCACCCTAAGTTTCATCACAGAACCTACATCCAAAAGTATACGGTGGAACATTGGACTGAGCTCAATTGGCTAACTCATCTGAGAACAGAGGAGGAGAGTCTGTATGAGCAAGGGGATAGGGATCATGAGGAAAATTTCCACAGTGATGGCTGGCTGGAGCTCTCAGGAGCTCACTCAATCAAGAACAGCCGCAGGGGAACCATGAGGAAAATGTGCTAGGCCCTCCAAGGACAGGCAACTGTCTATTGACATGGGCAGTATGTAGGCCCTGGAGGGATGGGATCAGACTGTTTCTGCATGTGGGCTGGCATCTCAGAGCCCATTTCATTCAGAGGAAACCCTAACACAGCCTTGATATTAGGATAAGGAAATCAGACTTGCCTGAAGTGGATGGATGCTACAAGCTGAGCTGACCCACCTTGGAACTTCTTGCCCTTTTCGGGTAGAGGAAGAGAGCTGAGGAGGGGGAGGCTGAAGAATGACTGGGAGGAATTGGGAAGAGGGAAGAAAAAGGGAGCAAGGAAATACATGGATAAAAAAACCCTGTATTTTATAAATAAAAAATTATTTAAAAAAGAAAATTTCACATGCCTTCTCTCATATAAAGAAAATTCAAAGTAATTTATATATCTAATGTGAAAACACAAATATATGGGCATTTATAATTTTAATATTTAATATATTTATAACAACAAAATATTTACAACAAAAAATGTTAAACTTGCTGCTTAAAATCAAATAATATGAGAGTGTAACAGAGTATGACTGGTAACTTGTATGCATAAGAAACTTCTAAAAATAAATGAGGACATAAAATATATAAGAATATATACATTAAAATTTATTCCAGAATCGAAAATGTTCTATCACATAAGTTCCCAAATGGTCCTGGTACATTTGTAATATTTTCAACATAGATAGCTTTATTGACAATTCAATCTCTAAGATTTAAAGATTTGCAAATATTTTGTTTTGTCTTTGAGTAAATGTCATACACTTTATTTCTCCCCAACAATATCAATAATTTCTAATGTCTGTTCTTTGTCTTTGGACTAAAGTCCATGATGCTCTTTTTAGGGGAGTGTGTGTGAGTGTGTGTGTGTGTGTGTGTGTGTACAAACAAGCCTCCTACTTTTTTGATATATTGTATTTCTTTCATTTTATGTCAATTGCACAAGATCTTCTTGCTGGTTCTCTGTACTGGATTCTTCTTTTATCTATTATTTGCAAAGCTGCTGAAATAACTACTATAAAAAAGGTAAATACCAAAGCTCTCAGTATCTGGAGATGGAAAATAAAAAGACCCTGATTTCATATTGTAAGCTTAGAGTTGCTTTTACATTAGACTGTCTAACACTATGTGAAAGCCTCCATTGGGACTTTAGAATCTGATATTGCCAGGTGGTATGTGGATTCATTTGGATTCTTGTGCCCATATTCCTAGAAACAGTTTATTTGATCATTTCTCTGAAAACCCTATGGTCCTCCTATGACTAAATCTAAAGCTTTCATCTTTATTTTGGTTTTCATTTTCTCAGTACTATTTACCAGAATTTATAACTCATGTTTAGAACATTCTTCTCTCTTGGCTTTTAGTGTAGCATACTCAACTTGTAATGGAACTATCAATACCAAGCCCTTAGGTACTTATGCTCCTTGGTTTTAAAGCAGTCTGTCTTGAAAAATGTCAAAACACTAGTGAGACAGCATTTCTTACTGCCAGATCTTAGGAAAGAGCCATAACTTAGCTCCATTAGAAAATCTTGGGGAAGTTTTCCAGAGGATGCAAACAACAAATTAAAGCATACTTTTACCTACAATGCACCTTACTTTTTGCCACCCTTGCTTAAATGAGAGCCCTAAGCACTCTCTCCAGAGGAGTGGCTGGGCAGGGGGGCGATGTCACTATATGACACTCACTGTGAGGAAAAGAAACACAGAGAGTCCTGTGTTGGCATTTATTAGAAGGTCTGTGTTACGGAATGTTAGGTTTTAATGTTTTCAGTGAATGGAATAATGAGGGAAGGAAGAAGCAGAGAGGAAAAGAAGGAGACAGAAGAACAGAAAAATGGAAACAGACAGAAACACACAGAGAGAACAAACTCAAAACTATTACTTTACTTCAGGAAATGATTCTTTTCTTTGGTTACAATTCCCAAGAAAAACTGTCTGGTGAATGGACAATAATAGAGGAAAGAATATGGAATCATTGTGCTACCTAGAAAAATACTGTCTGTAATCTTCAAAACTTAATCAGACCTGGAGAGTTTGAAAGCCAACAAAAGAAATGGGCTTCAAAACAATGGAATCCTAATACTATATCACAATTCATTAACTTCCTTACTTCCATGTTAATTACTTCACTATTTTCTTTCAGTAAAACACCATGATCAAAAGAGACTTATGAAAGAGAAATACTGAGGCCTTTGAAATTCAGACCCCCATCCCAGAGCAGAGTCAGAGGTGAGCAGATTCCAGCACCTACAACACCCCTCCAGAAAGCCCCTTTCCAGGACCAGGTTCAATCCCTAGGGCCTGATCTCAGACTCTCTCTAGCAGACATGACTAGGCTTTGGCTGTGAGGGGCTCCTCCAGTAACACCTAAAAGAGGGGAAAATGCACTGCTGGGCCCCACCTCCAGGACTAACAGCTTCTACAGAGAAGGACTGAGGTTTTGAAATTCAGACCACTCTCCAAAGCAGAGACAGAGATTAAGCAGACCACTTGCTCAGAAGAAACAGGAGACACAAAAACCCTCTTCCTGTAACCGACTAGGAGCTGAATAATCATGAACCACTGAAGCCAGGGCAGATACCAGTGCAAGAATACATATAACAATATAAAGAACAACAAGGCAACACCCAAAGAAACTGAGGGTTGTAGAACTATAAGACCTGAACAGAGCAATGAAAAAGAAACAGAAGGAAACAACAGCAAAACACCTTTATTAAGATTATTGAAGCCTTCAAAGAAGAGATAAAAAATTCCCCTAAAGAAATAGAAGAAAATACAAATGAAAAATTGGAAGAGATGAATAAATTCTGAAAAGAAAGCCAAGAAAAGGTAAACCAAAAACTGAAAGAAACACTCCAGGAACTAAACACTGAAATAGAAGCAATAAAAAAGACACAAAATGAGGCAAAGATGGAAATATAAAATCTGAAGAAAAGAGCTAGAACTACAGATAGAAGAATAATCAACAGAATTCAAGAGATGGAAGAGAAACTCTGAAGTGGAAGACTCAGTAGCAGAAATCTATACATCAGTCAAAGAAAATATTAAAACCAAAAAAGCCATAATACAAAATATTCAGAAAATCTGGGACATCATGAAAAAACCTAACCTGAGAATAATAGGAATAGAAGGAGAAGAATACCAGTTCAAAAGCACAGATAATGTATTCATAAAATCATAGAAAAAAACTTACCTAACTTAAAGAAGGAAATGCTATAAAGATACAAGAAACTTATAGAACACCAAATAGATATGACCCCCTAAAAAAGTCCACTTAAACATAATAATCAAGCCACAAAACATACAGAACAAAGAAAAAATTTTAAGAGCTGCAAAATAAAAGAGCCAACTTACTTATAAAGGCAGACCCATCAGAATAACGCCTGACTATTCAATGGAAATGATGAAAGCTAGAAGGGCTTGGTCAGAAGTTATACAGACACTAAAAGAGCATAGCTGCCAACCTAGAATACTATACCCTGCAAAACTATCAATCACCATAGATGGAGTAAACAAGATATTCCATAACAAAGTAAGACTGCAATAATACCTATCTACCAATCCAGCGCTACAGAAAGTATTAGAGGGAAAACTCCAACCTAAGGACTCCAGATAAACCCATGAAAGCACAAACATTCAATAACCCCACAGAAGAATATTCCAGAGAAAGGAAATACAAACAAGTTACCACCAAAAATGGCAGGAAATGTCAATCAGTGGTCACTAATATCACTTAATATCAATGGACTCAACTTACCTATAAAAAGACAACATTAGCAGGACAGATACAAAAACAGAAGCCGTCCTTCTACTGCATACAGGAAATACACCTCAACCATAAAGAAAGACACTGACTCAGAGTAAAGGGGTGGGAAAAGATTTTACAATCAACTGGCCATAAGAAACATGCTGGGGTTGCCATCCTAATATCTCACAAAGTAGACTTTTAAAGTAAAATCAATTAAAAGGGACCCAGATGACTATTACTTATTCATCGCAGGAAAGGTTGGTCAAGAGGAGATTTCAATCCTGAATATTAATGTCCCTAACATAAGGGTATCTATCTATGTAAAGAAAACACTATTAAAGCTCAAATCCTACATCAATTCTCACATGCTGATAGTGGGAGACTTCAATACTCCACTTTCACCTTTAGACAGGTCAACCAGGCAGAGACTCAACAGAGAATTAAGGAGTCTAACAGAAGTTATGATGCAAATGGATTTAATAAATATTTACAGAAACTTCCACACAAACTCAAAGGAATATACATATTTCTCAGCACCACATGACATTTTCTCTAAAATTGACCTTATAATTGCTCATAAAGCAAATATCAATAGACGCAAAAAAAAAAAAACAAAAATAATCCCTTGTGTCATATCAGACCACCAGGGCCTAAAGTTATAGTTCAACAACATCAAAAATCACAGAAAGCCTACCAACTTATTGAAGCTAAAAATTACTCAACTGAACCACCTCTGGATCAAGTAATAAATTAAGAAAGAAATCAAAGTCTTCCTGAAATTTAATGAAAATGAGTCAGTCAGAATGCACCCAAACTTGTGGGACACAATGAAAGCAATCTTCAGAGGAAAATTCATAGCACTAAATGCCTATATGAAAAACCTAGAGAAATTCCACACTAGAGAACTAACAGCACAGCTGGAAACCTTAGAACAATTACAACCAAACTCACCTAAAAGGAGTAGATAGCAGGAAATAATAAAACTTAGAGCTGAAATCACTGCAATTGAAACAAAAAGAACAACACAAGGAATTAATGAATCAAAGATTTGGTTCTTTGAGAAAGTCAACAAGATAGATAAACCTTTATACAAACTAAGCAAAAAGTACAGAGAGAGTATCCAAATCAACAAAATAAGAAATGAAATGGGGACATAACAACAGACCCCCAGGAAATCCAGAGAATTATCAGATCACACTTTGAAAATATATATTTTACAAAAATGGAAAACCTAGATGAAATGGACAGCTAGCTATATGGACAGGTACCATTTATAAAAATTAAATAAAGAACAGATTAATTACCTGAACAGGCCTATAATCCTTAAGGAAATTGAAGCTGTCATTAAAAGCCTCCCAAAAATAAAAGCCCAGGTCCAGATGGTTTCAGTGCAGATCTATCAGACATTCAAGGAAGAATTAATATCAATACTCCTAAAAATGTTTCACACAGTAGAAACTCAAGGAATATTGCCAAACTATTTTTATGAAGCAACAATTGCCCTAATACCCAAGCCACTCAAAGAGGCAGCAAAGGAGAATTACAGACCAATTTCCCTCATGACTATTGATGCAAAAATTCTCAGCAAAATTTTTGGCAAACCATATAAAACAATATAGAAGAAATATTATCCACAATGATCAAGTAGGCTTCATCCCAGAAATGCAGGGATAGTTCAATATATGAAAAATGGTAAATGTCATCCATCATATAAAGAAACTAAAGGAAAAAAAACCACATGATCATATCCTTAGATGCTGAAAAAGCCTTTGACAAAATATAACACTCTTTTATAATAAAAGTCCTAGAGAGATCAGGAATACAGGGAAAATATCTCAATATGATAAAGGCAATTTGCAAGAAGTGACAGCCAACATCAAACTTAATGGAGAAAAACACAAAGAAATCCCAATAAAACCAGGAATTAGACAAGGATGTACTCTCCCCCTTATCTATTCAAGATATTTCTCAAAATTTTAGCTAAAGCAATAAGAAAACAAAAGGAGATTAAGGGGATACAAATTGGAAAAGAAGAAGTGAAACTATCTCTATTTGCAGATGACATGATTGTATACATAAGTGACCCACAAAATTCTACTAGGGAACTTCTACAGCTGATAAACACCTTCAGCAATGTAGCAGTATATAAGATTAACATAAAGAAATCAGTAGCCCTCCTATACACTAAAGATAAAAGGGTTGAAAAAGAAATAAGTGAAACATTACCCTTTATAAAAGCTGCAAATAGCATTAAATACCTTTGAGTAACTATAACCACAGAAGTAACAGATCTACTTGACAAAAACTTTAAATCACTGAAGAAAGACATTGAAGAGGGTATCAGAAAATGGAAAAATCTCCAATGTTCCTGGATAGGTAGGATCAACATAGTAAAAATGGCAATTCTAACAAAAGCAATCTACAGATTCAATACACTTCCCATCGAAATCCCAACACAATATTTTTTGGACCTAAAAAGAACAATACTCAACTTCATTTGGAATAGCAGAAAAGCCAGTATTGCCAACAATTTTGCTCAACAAGAGAACCTCAGGAGGCATCACCATCAAAGACTTCAATTTATAGAGCTACAGTAATAAAATAGCCTGGTACTGGCATAAAAACAGATGTGTGGATCAATGGAATCAAATTGAACATCCGGGCATTAACCCAAAAACCTCTGAACACCTGATTTCTGACAAAGAGGCCCAAAATATTCAATCGAAAAAAGATAGTATCTTTAACAAATGGTGTTGGCATAGCTTGATGGTATTCTGTAGAAAAATGCAAATTGATCCAAGTCTGTTACCCAGCACAAAACTCCAATCCAAATGGATCAAAGATTTCAACATAAACCCAGCCACTTTAAACTTGATAGAAAAGAAAGTGGGAAATACCCTCCAATGAATTGGCACAAGTGACCACTTCCTAAATATAACACCAGTGGCACAGACACTAAAATCAACAATCAATAAGTGGTACCTCCTGAAACTGAGAAGCTTCTGTAAAGTCAAGGACATGCTCAATAGGACAAAACAACAGCCTATTGAATGAGAAAATATTTTCACTAACCCTACAAGTGACAGAGGACTGATCTGTAAAATATATAGAGAACTCAAGAATCTAGAGCCCAAAACCTTGAATAACCCAATCAAAAAATGGGGTTCAGAACTAAAAAGGAAATTCTCAGCAGAAGAATTACAAATGGCTGAAAGGCACTTTAAAAAGTGCTTAACATCTTTAGCCATCAGAGAAATGCAAATCAACACAACTTTGAGATACCACCTTAAACCTGTCAGACTGGCTATGATAAAAGACAAAGATTGACAGCCTATGCTGGAGAGGTTGCAGATCAAGGGGAACACTGCTTTATTGTTGGTGGGAGTGTAAGCTTGTTCAGCCACTCTGGAATGCAGTATGGTAGTTTCTCAGAAAACTGGGAATCAATCTCCTGAAGGACCCAGCAATACCACTTCTGGGTGTATACCTTAAAGATGCACAGTCACACTCCAAAGGCATTAGCTCAACTATGTTCATAGTAGTGTTATTTGTAATAGCAAGAAACTGGAAATAACCTAGACATCCCTTACTGAAGAATGGATTAACATGCTGCCGTATATTTACACAATGGAGTACTACTCAGCAGTAAAAAAAAAAAAAAAAAGATATCCTAAAATTTGCAGGCAAATGGATGATTTGAAGTATATCCTCCTGAGCTAGGTATCACAAATCCAGAAAGATTAGCAAGGTATGGACTCTCAATAAAAAGACAAAAAGCAAAGCATGTCCAAGCTACAAACCACATACATGAAACAGCTTGGCATCTGAAAAACCTTGAACAGGCACCTTGGATCTCACTCCCTTCAGAGGAACACCTGACCCAGTTTTGATGTTGGGGTAAGGAAAGTAGTTCTGCCAGGAGTGGATGCTGAACTAAGACATATTGGGACCTTTGGACCTCCTGAAGTTGCTGGGGAGCAGATAAAGATATATGGAGAAGAGAGAGTGACTAGAAGGAGTGTGAGGGGGAAGGGAGCTTGAACAAGGTTATACACAGATAAAAAATATGACTTTATCCATAATAAAAAAGTGAGTTATGGAAGAAAGAGTTTAAAATATCTTATAGTCCCAGATTAGTGAAAATCCATAATGGCGAGGAGGCACTTGCAAGCAACAGACATGAGAACATGAATCACTGGCTAAGACATCAAATTTTCATGCACACATATTAAACTGGAAGCAAACTGGAGTTGGATCTAGGCCATAAACACTTTCAATGACAATTTTTGTTTTTTTGGTTTTTTTTCCTAGCAAGGCTGTACATCATTCTCCAACAGCACCACCAACAAAGGACCAATTGCTCAACTATTTGATAACTTTTTCTTGACACATTATGTCAGTACTTTTTCACCCAAATCTATTTTCTTCTTCATATGTCACATTTTGGAGAAGATTATATCTATCATTTCAGAATTTATTTCATATAACAGAGGTCATAACAAAAAGCACTTATGATGAATTTCAAACCCACTTCTCTGCATCATCTATTTTAATATGCACTTCAGTATCTTACTGGCTCATCCAACTCAACTGTGATAATATTAAGGTAATCAAACTAATCCACCAGTTTATGGCTTTCAAACTCTACAGAAAACTGACAAAGTACAAAGTATATAATTGTTTTTTTTAAAAAAATAGGAAAATAAGTAATTATTAGCACATATATGCTTTATTTAGTAGAGGGCACATGTGTAATAAAAATTTCCTGCTCTTTTAAAATTTAAATTAAACACATTATTATTATTATTACTATTATACACAGGGTATGTATGAGTATACCTAAAATATCTTTGTTCTAGCTATCCTTTATGATTTTTGTGTGCATAGGTATTATAGATATTAGTTCATATATATACAGAGATATCCTTACTGGATACCTCCATTTTTAACTACTTCTGCTTCTCTTCCTGAAGACATTTAGACAATCACTAAATAATATTGTATTTATTTCCTAAATTATACCTCCTTATTTCCTATTTTTTTTTCACATTTGCTCTGTCTTTTTTCTTCTCTTTTCCTCCTGCTTCTGTCTCCTTTCTGTTTCTTTCTTTCTTCTGATTTCTTTCTAAATAGACTATGTTTGTTTTAATGATCTCAGTCTTGACCTTGGCTGTTTAATTTGCAAATAAATATTCTTGTCTCATTTCTCTGAAGGACTACTAAAATTAGCACATCTGTTTCATTACCTGCCTTAAATCATCCTATCATGTGATTACAAATTGCAACTGCATAGTATATTAAATGTATACATTTGGTTTAAAGACCTCCTGGTTTTTTATCATACTTTCTAATTTTGTGTTACATCCCCCCTCACAAGTTGTTTTCTTGAAAACACTATAGATATTTTTGTGGTTCACGAAGAGTAACACAATGCTTCCTACAGCCTGCTTCCCTTGGAGTTAGCAACCAGTTATCAAACCATGACACAGAGACTTATTAGTAACGAATACTTGGCCCTAGCTTAGGCTTCTTTTTGTTTTTGCTAGCTCTAATAACTGACCTTGTTTCTCTTGGTCTGCATTTTGTCTCAGAGCTTTTTATCTTTCTTTCATTCAGTTTATCTTAACTCTGTGTCTGCCCGAATGGCAGGTGCCTGGCTGGCTGGCCCTAGGCATCTTCTTCCCTGGTTTTCTCCTTTCTTTCTCTTCTCTCTCCAGCCTAGGTTCCTCCTATTACTTATTTTCTCTGCTTTCCAGCCCCATCTAAATCTCTACTGCCTAGCTATTGGCTGTTCATCTCTTTATTACATCTATCAGGCATCTTAGGCAGCCAAGGTGAAATAACAACATATCTTAATTAAACAAATGCAGCATAAACAAATGTAGCACACTTGCACATAGTTCTACAACAGCATCCAGAATCTAGCCCTTCACAAATATGGCCCCCTGTCCTTGTCTGTGAGTCCACCTCTGATGGGTCATGCTAGGATGTGTGTTTCATTACAAGTTACTGCCCTTTCATCTCTTTATGTTCACACTTTGTTTTGTCTTGTCTAGGGCTGAAAATCCATAACTACCTTTGTCATATCATCATTTCCTTATTGATCAACACATCTGAATAAATATTTATAAAATGGAAGAATGAATAAATATTGTAGTGAGTATAATTAAACATCAAATTATTTGTTACATCAAAACACTTCCTATTTCTCTCTTATATCCTACCTGACCTCAATCCTCAAGGTGTATACTACTTAGAATACTTTCTGTAAATACTCCTTGTTATTTTCCCTATTGGTGTTGATTCTGTTCATGAAATACCTAAAAAGTATGTGCTTTACGCTACATCAGCCTTCAGATTATTGCAGAGGAAATTGTCACACTAAGCTAAGAAAAAAATGTCTAGGAATCAAGCTGAGATTAACTAATGCACAGGGTGACAGTTTGGGATTCTTTTTGTTATTTTATAGATAAGCATGGTGTTTCCTCTGTCAGTGTTTTGTCATTGTCCCTACTCGCTAAGGAATATGGAAGCAGGCAAGTATTATTATAAACCTTATGAGTCAGCTTTCAACAGTTAATTTTTCTTCATTTTTGAAATTTATTTAACCAAAAATTATAACTCTATTTAATGGCTTAAAGATAGTTAATTTTATTCTATCTTTCTTAAACAATTTAAATTTGTGTAAATTCTCAGCCATTAAAGGCTAGGCTCACAACCAAAATTTGTGTAAATTAATTTTTCCACAAAATAGTATCTTTATGTCACCCAAGTAATGAGCATTCACAAGCATTTTAAAATATACATAATCTTAACTATTATTAAAGATTAAATCACCAGTGCCTAAAACAAAATTTACTTTGAAGAAGGAAGATAAATTAAAAGGGTTCAAAGTATGTTTTGAAATGAAACAAAATATCTGTATATAATACTATAATGATAGATATGCACATATATGTTTATTTACACTTATAGATTAAGACAGAAAATGTGACACATGCCTTTAATCCCTGCACTCAGGAGAAAGATTGTTGTGAGTTCAAGACCAGCTTGATCTAATACATAGTGAGATACAGGTGACCTGGGGCTAGAGTGAAACTTTATAAATACATGTGCGTGTGTGTGTGTGTGTGTGTGTGTGTGTGTGTGTGTGTGTGTGTGTGTGTGTCTGTGTGTGTCTGTGTCTGTGTGTGTGTGTGTGTATATAAATATGTATGCTCTGAAGCATGCTTTGAGTGTTAGCTGGTCACGTGTTTTATAGACTCATTAGTTTCTATACATGTCCTTATCTGAAAGAGAATGTTGATGATAGAGAAGGTTTTACTTATGTGGAGAATAAAATATAAATTTTTCTATCTAACACTTAATTTTATTATGACTCTAAAACTTCTCTTCAAAATTAAAATATTTTGGACAGAAGAGGTAAATGCATTCAGTTATTCAAAACAAAACTAGTTAAATATTATGAAATACTAAATATTCATGATCATTAATAGCAGGTCTCATATATACATGAGAAATAATTAGGTCTCTCTGGGTTGATTCCAGTCAATAGAGTTGAAGTGATATCACATAAGACAGATGTCCACAGTGTGTTGGGGTTTGCATTTTTGTTGTTGTTCATTTGTTTTCAAGACAAATTTTCTCTGTTTAACTTTGAAGACTGTCCTGAAACTCTCTGTAGAATAGTCTGGTCCTGAACTCACAGAGATCTGCCTGTCTCTAAGTGCTGAGATGTAAAGGCAGTATTTACATATACAATACCATGTAATGGTCTCCCATTTCTATATAGCAAACCAATGGGCACTCAGAATCAAGCTGTGGTTCTCGGTAAGTGTTCACAGATCTTGATCTACCTGCTAGCTTTAGTAATGATAATATTCTTTTTTATTCACTATTACTTTTAAATTCTATTTGAATACCTTTTCTTGATGAAACCATTTTGAATATCAAATTAAATATAAGATAGTAAAAGAATCCTTGAAAAAAAACCAAAAAGAAAATAAATTCAAAGTGAAATATTCAGAAACTCAGTTAAACACTCAGACGAAGATATTGAGATATGCCTCAGCTGTTAAGAACACTATCTCCTTTTTCAGAGGGCATGTGTTTGATTCCCAATATCCACATGGCAGCTCAGGGTAGGTGCTATTTTCATGAGTCCTCAGCCTGACTGGTCACTTCTACAAAATGGCTGAATTTCTGCTTTTTCCATCCTTATATTTCTTTCCAGCTATTTTACTCCCTGGTTCAATTCTGTATTGTAATCCTAGAGTTAAGATTAAAAGATTAAGCTACCACTGCCTGTCTGTTAGGTCTTCAACTCACAGAAAAGGATCACTGAGTCCCAAGTGATGGTATTAAAGGTGTGGATCACCACTCCCTGACCTTCATAGCTTGACATAGTTCTGCCTTCTGACATTCCAGACAGATTTTATTCAATATACAACATATTACCACATAAAACCTCAGAGGCAAGACTTCCTAATATATTGTGTCAAAAGGAAGAGAGAATATCAGATCTTCAAGTAGAAGAATTGGATAACTCAGTAAACAAAAAGTTCAAATCATACCCTCTATACCCTCCAAAAAATCAAGAACTAGACTTCTAAGAACACCTAACATTAGGACATTGCAAATAATAGTAAGCACAGAAGAAGTAAAAGAGAAGACATGGGTTGAACTCGTAGAAACTCATTTAACAAAATTGTAAGGAAAGTTTTCCTAAGCTAAGGAAAGAGATGCCCAATAATTTTCAAGATTCACAGGAAAACAACTTAAAAAAGTGGGATCATAAAGAAACTCGCCATGTCATCTAATAGCCAAATACTAAATGTTCATAACAAAGAAAGGGTACTAGAAACTGTGTGGGAAAATGATTGATCAAGCCCCATTCAAAGACAGGTGCATCACAAGAAAAGCTGCTATTTTTCAATAGAGATGATGAAAGCCAGAAGGGATAGACCAATGTTCTGTAGGCTATGAAAGACCACAGTTCTTAGCCCAGACTCCTACACCTACCAAAGACACCCATCTTAATTGAAAGGAAAAGGAAAATAGTCCACAATAAAAATATATTTCAGAAATGTATGACCACTAAGGCAATTCTACAGAAGACACTGAAAGAATACTTGGATCTGAAAAGAAAGTTAAACACACCCAATAGGGCAGATGAAACAAACACACCCAGAACATTGACTCAAAAGAAGTAACACAAAGCACCATAAAATCAACAAACTGACAGGAATCAATACACACTGTTCAATAATAACTCTTAGATAACTTATTTTTAGATTTAGTAGGAAATGTATTAAAAAGTAAATACTATCTTTCCTCTATTCATTTGAGGTCTTAATGTGATCTATTTAATATCATGTCAGAACCATCTTACATATATTCTCACCCAGTCTTTGATTCCTTAGATGAATTCGTGAGTTTAGAAATAAGCACTGTTTCTTTTCTTGCTTTTTAAGATACAGTAGTAAATAAATAAAATTGCAGGTGAATTGTATCTTACTATTGCCAACTTACTTAGTTTGAACAGCTCTAACAAAGTATCATAGGCTGACCATCTTTTACACACGATAGAATTGCATCTCTCAGTTCTGCATTGTGAAAGTCCACAATCAAGTTACACACATAGTGTATATCCCATAGTGATTACCCATGTTTGCATTCCATGCTTTAGACTTACATCTTCATACAGTAGGACAAAAGATAAATAGTTCTGTAACTTTTCTTGTAAAGACACTAATCCTGTTCATAGAGTCCACTCTCATTATCCAGTTACCTTCCTACCCGCAAAGAGCATCTATCATACTGGAGATTACATTTAAACATAGCAATTTAAGAAGTGTAATAGTTAGGAAATTAAGCGTGCTCCCAAATGGTACATTATTTACTGCTTCTTTCTCAAAGTAAGAAATATTCTGGGGTAAGCTTTTCAGAGGTGACAGATTCATAATTTGATGACATGTGAAACTGGTAACATGTTGTGAAATAGAATATTTGTTTAACTAAGTGAAAATGTGTTACATTTGTTTGTGTTGTAGAATAATTGTTTAATTTGTAAATATGTATCGTATTTTTTCATGCTGTGTTTGTTTAGCTATATAAAGGTGTGTTGCTTTTGTTTATGCTGCATTTTTTAAAATTATGTAGATGTATTGCTGTTTTACCTTACCTGCCTAAGGCACCTGATTGGTCTAATTAAAAGCTAAAAGGCTAATAGCTAAGCAGAGAAAAGATAGCTGGGACTGACAGGCAGGGAAAAGGGGAGCCAGACAGCTAGCTGCCACCCAGCTGGCCAGATACAGAGGAATTAGGAAAGCAGGACAGACAGTATGTAGATCAGGTAAAGAAGCTTTGGGCATTATAGATATTAATATAAATGGGTTAATGTAAGTTAGAAGAAACAAGCTAGCTAGAAATGAGATTAAACTAAGGCTGAGCATTCATAATTAATAACAAGTCTCATCATCATTTGGGGGATGGTGATCCTACAAAGCCTTATATAGTAATAATATTGAAAAATGATGTTCTGGTGAGATAAAATGTAGCAAAGCTGTGTTCTCAGAGAATGCATCTTGTCCTCCTGCATCTTCTCATATCATCCTGTATGTTTTGTCTACCATATGATGAGGCACCTTGGTCCTCTGCATCCTCCCATTGTGGTCCCATCACATGCACACATTGTAATGTTGTGCCTCATCCTTTGCAGAACCAAAAGCAATTGGACCATGCATCAAAAAGAACTTCTTCTTTAAAATATTTTTTCTCAAGTATTTGCCACACAAAGAAATGTCTAACTAACACAAAGGAGACATTAATATTCAGTCCACAGCAATACTTTCTAGAAAATGAAATAATCCATAATTAAATAGAGATGTGCTGTTGTGTTTTCATGATTTATAGCAGAGGAACCTTGATCTTTTACATGAATAAGGTCATGGTTGCATCAATGAATTACAAATAGCAGCTTTGAGAGAACATAGTAATAACTGATTTCTTTCTTTCTTTTTAATTTTTTCTACTTTTTTGGCACTTGACTTAGATTTTCTCAGTGTTGTTCATTTGCCTCACTGAAAAGAGCAGATTTTAAGTAGGAGTTCTTTTCCTTTGCACTTGTTGAAAAATATTCTGTTTATGTCAGCCAAATGACTTTGTTGAAAGGCAAAGAAAATTTAGCAGGTTTTTTTTCTATATGGATTGAAGTGATTCAGGAAAAGAAAGAGAAAATATTTTGCTGTAGAGATGCTATATTACAGTTTGTGAATTTAGATTAGAGAATCTGATGCTGCATTTATGTATTTCATATGGTATTAGTATCTTTTCTGCATAACATAAGAGCAAATAGTAGACATTCAAGAGGCATTATTTTAGTAAATAACAGCACTAACCTTTTCATTTTAGGTTAGTTTCAGTTGTATATCACCCTTGTATCATAAAAGTGTTTGTTTATAATACTTGAATATCTTGAATGCATTTTATAACTGAGGAGCTGTCTCTTTATGAACAGATTTGAATGACATTCTAGGAAACATATTTCTATATTCTTCCTGGCTTCCAATCCATTTTCCACTATACACTTTTCTTGTTATAAAAAAAAATACCATGAACTTGGGGAGGGGAAAAAAGCATATCATGAACTTAAAACAATAAAAATACTTGAAAAGGCACCACAAAGTTTATTTTTTATTACTTTTAAAAGGTAGTCTAGTATTGTTTTGTTTTACAATGGTTATATTATATTTGACTATGTCATAGGTAAAAACATAAAGTCTCAGCGTTTCATATTTATATAATACCTGATGAGTAGGTAGACAACCAGGATTCAGAATTTTTTAAAAAAAGAACTGGTATCAGCTGAATTTAGAAGGTTCTCAGAATTGTAGCAATTACTTGGTAAGGGATACTATGAGAGCATAGTTTTAAAATGATTATAAAATCACAGTTCTGACAGCTGTAAAGTCTGCTTTGGATGTTTTAGGAAGACAAGTGGTGAATTAATATTATAGCTATAAGTGAAGTGGTTGCTCCCATACATTTTTTATGACTCCTATGTGCACAGTGCCACCAACAGGAAAGAATGAAATGGCAATGCATTTAAAATTCAAAGGTTATTCTTAGACTTTCAATAACCTTGAAAGAATACTGAGAATCTCTATGTGCTAAGGTATATCCATGATCCGTAATTTTCTTGACTCGTATAAAAGAAGTTACATTGAAAGAATTATATTCTTTTTCTTCTTTTTTCATATGTAGCATGGTTTATGTATAGTTGATACATGTTTGAGTGTTACTCAAATTCTTTCAAAATAAAGGCAATTCATTTTTAGTGTGTTCCACAACACATACATGTGTACACATGCATGCACACATATACATGTTTTTGTGTGCACCTGTGTCCACATAATTTAAACAATACTCCAGAAAACAATTGTTTAAAGTGACTTTGTGCAATATCCTCTCATGTGTCATTTGGGGGGGGTCTATTCTGTCTGGTATCTGTCTGCCTTCCTTCTCATAAGTATGTGCCATCATTTTGCTCTGTTTCCCTATATTCAGAGTTTGATGGGGCCTTTGAGTCTTCAGATATTGAGGCCATACTTTACTTATATATTGACTGAATACACAAACTACCTCAGATCTTTCAGATAAGTATCAAAATTCTTTTCATAAAACAATTTTATATGTTTTAAATACTTTGATAGATAGTTAAAAATATCTGCCTATGTGTGATAAATTAAAAGATATTGACCTTTGTAAGTAGAAGTTGTGGAGAGTGAAATCACATATGAGCTAAAAAGATAAAGAAAATATTCAATAAATCTGTAGATGTATGGAGTAACAAAGCCCTTAGCCTCTACACCCACCTTTTATGTGGTCCTTTTGCTTTCAAAGAAGAATCATCTGGGCATATGTACTATTTCTTCCAGTTACTACTATGCTTTGTAGATGAAGGATCTATTGATAATGGTTGAAGGAATATAACTGTAGAGAAATTATAACCCAAACACACCTGATTTACACTTCTTCTTTAGCTAAATTTTCATAACTATTTACAATAATATTATCCATTTCATAATTATTTAAAATTTAATTAAAGTAGTTACATTGCTGTATACCTATCTGAGTGTAGGTATGTGTCTTTCAACAAAAGAGATATATACAATTGTGTGTGTGTGTGTGCACACACTCGTGTGTGTGTGTCTCTGCATGTGCATGTGCATCTCTCTCTGTGTAAATGTGTGTGTGTGTGTCTGTGTGATCTTTGCTTATATGTGTAAAGGTGTATTTGTCTTATGTGTGTGCAGAGGTCAGAAGTCAGAGGTCAGCGTCAGGAATCTCTCCAATTTATGGTTTTGGAGACTGAGTACTCACTATACTTCAAGATCACTATGTTGGCTAGACTGCCTAGGAAGAACCATAGGGTTCACCTGCCTCCCCACTCACAGCGCTGGAGTCTCACATGCATGCAACTATAAACATGTGTCCTTTAACATGGGTTTTCAGGTGCTTGCACAGTCCCACAAGCTTGTACAAGAAATACATTCTACACTGAAACTTTAAATTTCATTTAAAAGTGTTTAAAATACTTCTAAAAATCATTTTCGTGTACACTGAATTATAATTAAGATATATTAAATGATATTATTAAATATTTCATTTTGCAATATGATGCATACAAGAAAAAAATGGAAATTGAATTCCATGCCTTTGAAGGGCTTTCCAAAGGGAAAAGTTCTACATACCACAAGGGGGCACAGTGAGGGAGGAAAAGGCAGGAGAACATCCAGATTTTGAATAGCAGTGAAAAATACCAGTTTATAATTTAAACATCCCTGCCTCTTCTTATCTGTCCTCTTCTGTGTATGAAAAATAACACTTAAAATGTTAAGATTTTTGAGAGGAAATTCCTCTACGCTAGGGCCTATAATGGGCTTCTAAATTACTTGAAAGTAACTTAGTAGACATTATTCAGTCATTTGGGGGTGATTCTTAACAGCCAATTCAAGTAAGTAGCATATTCACAAACAATATTATGAAACAAGCATAATTTCATAAATTTAAGGAGTTTCAAGTGGTATAGATATAATCAGTCTGTATTATTTCTCTCTCCCCCACTTCTCTTGAATTGCCTACTCCTTTATGTTCTTTAGTCCCCCCCTTTTCCTTCTCTCTTCTCCTACATTTTTATTTTCCATTTTTTAGTGCTCCACCATTCTATATCTGTCTTTATCACATGTCTCAATGTTAGAAAAATAAGATATAATTATCAAAGCTCTGTGACTATGGAACATAACATATCCAGATTGAAAGAGACTCCTGTGTGTGATTTGGATACAGTGCTAAAGATTTACAAGTATTATTTTTCTAATGTGTAAATTTTACCCTATTTCTGATAATGCCATAAAGGCATTATATCTCATACATAATGTAACATATTCTTTATTAGATTTAGCTGTCAACTAGACAAAAACTGGAGTCACTTGAGAGTCACAGTTGAGGAATTGTGCAAACCAGATTGGTCTGTTCTATGTAGAATTATCTTGAGTGATAATCTAATGTAAGGAAGGCCCCAGTTGATTGTAGGCAGTATCCTTCTGTGGACATACGATTCTAGCTGTATAAGAAAGCTACCTGAACAAGAGCCTCCAAAGGAACCAGTAAGCAACAATCCCTGATAGTTTCTACTTCCTGTTACTGCTTTAGTTCCTTCCCTGATTTCCCCCATGATAAACTGTGATGTGACCAGAAATTGTAAGCCAAACAAACTCTTTTCTCCTCTAAATTGTTTTTGGTCAGAATGCTTTATCACAGAAACAGAAATCAAACTCTAAGATTAAAGAGTCTGTGTTAAATGGCCCATGGGAGCAATTGAAAAATTGAAATGCCTTAATAAATAGTAAGTGTTTCTATGATTATAAACTACTTCAATGGTTATGTGAACATAAAATTTTATTTATGAATTTCTATTTACTGTATATTTTCTATCAGCATTATCATACAAATCCAGAGTATAATATCTCCTTCCTACACATTTTTTTACTCATAAAGGGCCCATAAAACTTCCAGATTAAAACCTTGAAATTTTTTCATTTAAAAGGATTTTTTTAATTTTACATATCAACCACAGTTCCCCTTCCCTCCCCTCCTCCTACTAACCTTCAGCTTCTCTCCACCCAACCCCTCATCCACTTCTCAGAGACTGTAAGGACTCCCACAGGGAGTCAATATAGTCTGCATATCAAGTTGAGGCAGGACTAAACCCATCTACCATATGAAGGCTGAGCAAGGTATCCCTCTATAGGGAATGGGCTCCATAAAGCCAGTTCATGTACTAGAGATAAATCCTGGTTCCACACGAGAGGCCCCACAATCTGCCCAAGCCACACACTGTCTTCCACATTCAGAGTGCTTAGTTCAGTCCCATGCAGGTTTCCAACTGTCAGTCCAGGGCCAATGAGCTCCCTGTAGCTCAACTGTCTCTCTGGATTTTTTCATCATTATCTTGACCCCTTTGCTTATATAATCCCTCCTCACTCTCTTCTACTGGACTGGGAGTTTGGGCCAGAATTCTGTGCCTTTTTAAAGTTTCTGTCACTTAACTTTTTTCTCATTTATTCATTATATGTAATTCTTAGAAGTGGATGGCACAGCAGCAAATTCAGTGGAATTTTAGGAGACTATCCCCTTCTTATCCTTCTGGGTTTGTGAGACCTAGCTCTTGGAGGATATTCTCCAAATCCATCCATTTGCCTGCAATTTTAGAATGTCATTTTTTTTTCTTACTGCTGCATAGTACTACATTGTGTAGATGTACTACAGTTTGTTAATCCATTCCTCAGTTGAGGGGCATCTAGGTTGTTTCCAGATTCTTGCTATTACAAATAACGCTGCTATGAACATAGTTGAGTTAATTTTTTTTGGGTGCAAATGTACATCTTTAGGGCATATGCCCAATAGTGCTATTTCTGGATCCTTGGGGAGAGTGATTCCCAGTTTTCTGAGAAACCACCATACTGAATTCCAGAGTGGCTGGACAAGTTTATACTCCCACCAACAATGGAGGAATGTTTCCCTTGCTCTGTGTCCAGCATAGGCTGTCATCTGTGTTTTTAATCTTAGCCATTCTAACAGGTGCAAAGTAGTAACTCAAAGTTGTTTCTCTAATGTCTAACGATTTGAGCACTTTTTCAAGTGCCTTTCAGCAATTTGTAATTCTTCTGCTGACAAATCCCTTTTTAGTTCTGAACACCATTTTTTAATTGGGTTATTTAGGGCTTTAGGCTCTAATTTCTGGAGTTCTCTATATATTTTAGAGATCAGTACTCTGTCAATTGTAGGGTTGGTAAAAAATCTTTTCCCATCCTCTAGGTTGTCATTTTGTCTTAATGACTCTGTTGTTGGCCTTATAGAAACTTCTCAGTTTCAGGAGATCCCACTTATTGATTGTTGTTCTTAGTGTCTGTGCTACTAGTGTTATATTTAGGAAGTGGTCACATGTGCCAATACTTGGAGGGCATTTCCCACTTTCTTTTCTATCAAGTTCAGCATAACTGGTTTTATGTTGAGGTCTTTGATGCACTTGGATTTGAGTTTTGTGCAGGGTGACAGGCTTGGACCCATTTGCATTTTTCTACACACTACCATCCAGTTATACCAACACCATTTGTTGAAGACACTATCTTTTTTCCAATGAATATTTTTCACCTCTTTGTAAAAAATCAGGTTAAACCTTGAAAAATTATAGGCACCAACTACTGATCTGAAACTATTGTTAAGAATGAATAAACAACAAAGATATTTATTTAGACATTTCAGTATTTCAGAAATTAGAACGAAATGTTGGTTGGACTAGAAGTTTATATTTTAGAAATGAGTCACCAAGAATTTAATAAAAATAAAACTATATGAGGCATTGAAACATTCCTATAATGATGAGTACATGACATTAGTTTTTTTTGGATACCCAATTTTCTTTCTCTTTCCTACTTGCTATGGCTAGAATCTTTAGTATGTTGCAGAATGAAAGGGACATAACGGGACAGTCTTGTCTTTTCTCACACTTTCCTGAGAATGCTGTCACCTTATTTACATTTTCACTTTCCCCATTAGAGACAGAAGCTACATAACTAAGTGGGATATGAGAAAATAAATTCATTGTGATGGTGTATATGAGCAATTAGGGACACTTACTTATTCTTCATGAGGTTCTCATAAATATGATACCTGTCTTCCACATTCAGAGTGCCTAACTGAGTCCTATGCAGGTTTCCAACTGCAAGGCCAGAACCCATGAGTTCTCAGTAGCTCAACTGTCTCTGTGAGTTTCCCCATCATGATCTTGACCACTTTGCTTATATAATCCCTCTTCACTCTCTTTGACTGGACTGGAAATTTGGGCCAGAATTCTGTGTCTATTTATGAGTAACAGGCATTACTGAGAGAAATGAACATGTAAGAGGCAGTGTTTTATACTAGCTTTAATAAGACTTTGTTTATAGGAAATTGAGAAACAATTTATTTCTTAATTTTCTTCCAGAATTATGTAAGGCATTGTCTAAGTTACTTTTTAATTGCTGTGATAAGAAACCAGGACCAAGGCAACCCAGAAAAGTATGCATTTAATTCGGGGCTCACTGTTTCAGAGAATTAGAGTTCATGCCCATGATAATGGGAAGCATGTCAGCAGAAAGGCCTGCATGCCTGGGAACAGTAGCTACGATCTTACATCCTGAGTCACACACAAGGAACATAAATACCAAACTGGGAATGATAGAGTTGTTTGAAACCTCAAAGTCCACCCCCAGTGATACACCTCATAATCAAATGTTTTCACCAACTAGACACCAAGCATTCAAATATATACGTCAATTTGGGGGATGTCATCTCATTCAAACCATTCCATGTTTTAGTGGTTTTGATGAACATCACAGTTGGATGTGATCTTTATACAGTAGGAGAATTTCTGGTGGATCTTAATGACTGAATCCTGAATGTAAACTTGGCTTTTATAGTGCTAAACCAATAAAGAGGACACAAGAGCAGAAAAAAGCAGAGCAAGATGCCCTTGTGGGTCACTTGGAAGAAATGTGTTAAGATTAGTACTAGGCCTGAGTGCCTAGTGTAAAACCTGAGAGGTGCCCAAACACTGTCACTTGGAGTGTTTGGAAGACTTCATAACTTGTGCAGCAGTTCACCTAAAAAGATAAATGAAGGAGCAAATAAGAAAGTAGTAAAGGTTAAGCAGATTAAAGCTTCTTCTTCGAATTGTCATATCCCCCCAAAAATATGTTGTATATTTTCTCTGCTATAAGAAAGTATAAGAGACAGAATTGGAAGTTTCTGTAGTCAAATGTTGACAATAGATGAACAAAGGCTATGGTGCTGGTCCAGAGCATGTTATAAGAGATGAACCATATCAAAGAACAATAATAACCAGCAAAAGATAGCATTACTACCTCTGAGCCTCTGTCTGAGCACAATAATGAGGATCAGCCCAATCCAGTCAGGGGTAGAGGGAGGCACAGTAGCCTTGCAGCTGCACTCCAGGAAAAGGGAGTGGAATGGTTAATGGAAAGTAATTGCATTATGGAAGACTAAATGGGGTAGTACTTTTCTCATCCAGGTTGCTACATCTAACTTTCTGCGTTTGATGAAACAATTGATGCAAGTAATGAGTTCTTCCCATGTTGCATTGAATTGTGCTGATGTTTCTATTTTAAGTATCTCCTTAGCTATCCAAAACCAATTTATCACTTGCTTAGAAGAAAAAGCAATGGTCTCTCAAATATGTTTTCTAGCACATGTAGAAAATTTTCATTTTACAATATTAACTCTTTTATTTCTTACAGATTTTGAAAAAAATCTAGAAAATCTGTAGAATTTGAAAGAATGCATGCACCATGAATAGTTGGAAAAAGGAAGTCCAAAGAATCATAGTAAATTCAGGGAACAATCTCAGGCCAGGGCTTGGATACTTTTTATGATTTATTGGCCAATGAACCCACTGAAAACTCATAAGTCATGAAGGATATTATGACTGATGTTGTTTCAATATCAGAACTATATGCTGAGTACCCATTGTAAAAGACATGACTTATTTGGCTGTAGGGCATTATATTGACTGTGTTCTTACACTTTTTGGCTTTTGGAGTGGGAGCGCCACCACCCAGCTCCTGAATAAATCACACAGTGTCTTATTCTTACTTATACTTGGATACTTATACTTACTTAGCTTGGATTATTTCTAGCCATCTTTCCCTAACTTAAATTTGTCTGATCTATCTTTTTTCTATGGACTTCTATCTTACTCTATTTCTGTATACTTTTCTTTATTACTCCATTGCTGGTTGTGCAGCTGGGTGGGTGGCCCCTGATGTCCTCATCTCCTACTTGCTTTCTTGCTCCTTGATTTTTTTCTTCCCAGATTTCTCTTCCTATTTATTTTTGTGCCTGCCAGATCCACCTATCCTTTCTACTGCCTTGCTATTGGCCCTTCAGCTCTTTACTACATCAATGAATTGTCTTAGACATGCACAGTAACACAGCTTCACAGAGCTAAACAAATGCAACATAGGAGAAGGCAACACATCTTTGTCTCAACTATGTTCATAGCAGCATTATTTGTAATAGTGAGAACCTGGAAACAACATAGATGTCCCTCAACTGAAGAATGGATTAACAAACTGTGGTACATCTACACAATGGAGTACTACTCAGCCGTAAGAAAAAATGATATCCTAATATTTGCAGGCAAATGGATAGATTTGGAAAATATCCTCCTGAGCAAGGTATCACAAACCCAGAAAGATAAGCAGGGGATGTACTCACTCATTAGTGGACTCTAAACAAACAAACAAACAAAAAAGCAAAGCATTACCAAGCTGCAAACAACAACCACTGAGCAGCTTGATATCAGAAACACCTTGGACTGACTCCTTGGATCCCACTCCCCATAGAGGAACAACTGACTCAGTCTCAATGTTGGGGGAAAGGACATACAGTAGAGCCAAACTACAAAACCTCAAGATCTTTCTCCAAGACTTCATTTTCCAGCTACAAAACCTCAAGATCTTCCTCCAAGACTTCATTTTCCCTAACAAGAATCTACCTTCTAAAGCATAACCTTCCAAACAACACTGCAATCTAAAGAAATGTCTTTAACATATGAAACTATGAAGTGCATGTAAAACCCTAATAGAGAGCAAACAGTTCCAAGGAATGAAAATATGGTATTACCTTAAGTTCTAGTGAAGCTGTATTGCCAAACTTTGCCTGAGAATCTACTCAGCACTCATTAACATACTTTTGTAGTAATTCGGAAGATGTTTAGGGGTGGCTTACAAAGTAGTCTGGAAAAGGAAATAAAAAGCCAATCAGCGGGACCAGGTGCTGTCTGCAGAGTCAGTCCCAGCGCACTCTGTAGCAGGGGCAGATAAAGTACCTATCACCATACCCACAGCTCCTGCTTAGGTAATTTGCATGGCTACCCACCAGGACCTTGAACTGAGCAAACAGATAACTACAGGGGTCTCTGAAGGACAGACTCAGACCCCACCCAGTGATGAGGAGGGGTCACCAGGCCCAAGGGCCTATAACACAGCCACAGAAGGAGAGTTGAGCTCCCATCAGTTCTGGTTCCACTTCCAGGACCGGGTGCTATCTGCAGAATAAGTCCCAGCACACTCTGTAGCAGGCACAGATAAAGTACCTGTCACCATACTCACAGCTGCTGCTGAGGGAATTTGCACTGCTACACATCTCGACCTCCAACTGAGCGAACAGATAACTTCTGGGGTCTCTGAAGGGCAGATACAGACCCTGCCCAGAGGGGTGACAGGAGATACAAAAGCCCTAGTGCCACAACTGACCAGGAGCCATCTAAACATGAACCACTGAAGCCATGGGCAAACGTCAGTGCAAAAAATTACATAATAATACAAATAACAACATGGTAACTCCAGAAGAGAGTGGCAATCTTACAAATACAAGACCTGAACTGAGCAATGAAGAGGATACAGAAGGAAGCAACACCAAAAATTCCTTTTTGATGATCATCTAAGCTCTCAAAGATATGAAAAATAGCCTTAAGAAATAGAAGAAAATACAAACAAAAAATTAGAAAAGATGAACAAATCTATGAAAGAAACATGCCAGAAACTAAAAGCTGAAATAAAAGCTGAAATGGAAGCAATAAAAAAGGCACAAAATGAGGCAAAAATGGAAATAGATAATCTGAAGAAAAAAGCTGGAACCACAGATACAAGCATAACAAACAGAGTTCAAGAGATGGAAGATAGAATCTCTGAAGTGGAAGACTCAGTAACTCAAATACATATATCAGTCAAAGAAAATAGTAAAACTAAAAAAGCCATAACTCAAAATGTTCAGTAAATCTGGGACACCATGAAAAGACCTAATTTGAGAATAATAGGAATAGAAGAAGGAGAAGAATACCAGCTCAAAGGCACAGATAATGTTTTCAATAAAATCATAGAAGAAAACTTTCCCTAACCTGAAGAAAGAAATGCCTATAAAGATACAAGAAGCATACAGAACACCAAATAGATATGACCCCCCCAAAAAAATCACCATGTCACATTATAATCAAGCCACAAAACATAGAGAACAAAGAAAAAATTTTAAGAGCTGCAAAAGAAAAGGGCCAACTCACATATAAAGGCAGACCCATCAGAATAACACCTATTCAATGGAAACAATGAAAGCTAGAAGGGCTTGGTCAGAAGTTATACAGACGCTAAAAGTACATAGCTGCCAAACTAGAATACTATACCCTGCAAAATTATCAATCACCGTAGATGGAGTAAACAAGGTATTTCAGGACAAAGTCAGACTGAAAGAATATCTATCTACCAATCCAGCACTACAGAGAGTATTAGAGGGAAAACTCCAACATAAGGACCTCAGATACACCCACGAAATCACAAACAATCAATAATTCCACAGAAGAATACCCTAGAGAAAGGAAATACAAATAAGTTACCACCAAAAATGGCAGGAAATATGAATCAATGGTCACTAATTTCCCTTAATATCAATGGTCTTAACTCTCGTATAAAACGTCACACACTAACAAGATGGATACAACAACAGAAGCCATCCTTCTGTTGCCTACAAGAAACACACCTCAACTGCAAAGACAGACACAGGCATAGAATAAAGGGTTGGGAAAAGATTTTCCAGTCAAATGGTCCTAAGAAACAAGCAGGGGTTGCAATCCTAATATCTAACAAAGTAGACTTTAAGCTAAAAGCAATAAAAAGGGACCAAGAGGGTCACTACTTATTCATCACAGGAAAAATTGGTCAAGAGGAGATTTCAATCTTAAATATTTATGCCCCTAATATAGGG